>VYXC01002727.1:375278-546759 GCA_013397175.1 Platysteira castanea
CTTCGCCGGCCCTGAGCTGCCTGAGGCGCGCCTGACCACAAAGGGAAGATAACATGCCCCGCCGACCCGCTATGAGGCAGGGAACGGTCGTGTTCTTCCTCCACACCTCACTAGAGCTGGGAAAGGGAGAGGCTGAGGGGTGGGCGAGACGCAGCGGAGAATGGGGGGGAGGGTTTCTAAGGAGGCAGTGGCTTTGGCTGTTCCGTAGCTGAGGNGGAGCAATGGCCAGGAATTAAAACACAAGAAGTTATTTCTCGACAGGAGGAACAACTTCTTTACATTGAGGGTGGCAGAGCACTGGAACAGGCTGCCCAGGGCAGTCGTGGAGTCTCCTTCTATGGAGACATTCCAAACCCACTTGGCCACGTTCCTGTGTAACCTGCTCTAGGTGATCTTGCCTTGGCAAGGGTTTGGAGCAGATGACCTCCAGAGGTCCTTTTCCGCCCTAATCATTTTGTCATTCTGTTTTGCTCTCAAACCAAAATGTTCTGCAGATGCTTATTGAAGTTACTCAGGCAGAGGTGGATGCAAATACTTATTCCCACCCCCTTAATATTTAAAACTGTTCAAATCTTCCTTGCAATGAGAGAGCTAGAAGTGGAGTTTTGTTTGGGTAGTGATGGATGCTTATAAAGCAGGAAAACAACAGGTTCTGGTTTTGTTTGTCTAACTTGTGACAAACAATTTCTCTTTAGTAAGGTGGCGTGGAACTGAAAAGTAGTTTTTGTCTTTAGTGCTCATTTATCTGCTAATACAGATCATGACTGAGTTTCCAACTCTGATATATCACTATTATGCATTATACAAGATATTTTACCAGATTCCTGTTGTATTTTCTGCTGTCTGCAGGAAGGACAGCTTTCACTGCAGATGAAATGCTTGTTGTCACACACTGCTTGCCAGACTGATTGTGGCAAAGCAGTTTGTTGTGTTCACCTTAGCTGGGGTCTCACTAGGGTTAAGGTAGAAGAGATGCTGTACAAAAGGCAATTGATACATTGGAGTAGTTAATTTTTTTCCTAAGGACTGGCTTGCAGCACAGGCTGGAAATACAGCTTTTCACCCTTGTACTGTTCTTGTATAAACATAGACCAAACTGGAAAAAAAAAAAAAATTAAAAAATGAGAAGTTCACTATCAGCTTGTCCCATGGTGTTCATATTTCCCCCTATCTCCTGCATCTGTGTCACTGTGTCTCTTTTCATAGCTATGTTGAATTTGTGGGTCATGCACAATTTGTAATCCATTAGTGATGCCATGGCTTTTTCATTCCTCTGCTTTTAAGAGATCACAGCTGAAATTAGAACTAATTAATAGTAATCCCTTGGTATTTAACCTTGCATTTAGAGTAGCTAAAAGTCATCCCGTATTTATTTTTGTCCTTTTCAAAATCAGTTGGTTTTTTATGTATGTATGGTGTTATGTCTTTGATTTATATAGCTCTCTCTTCTGCAGCTTTCATTAATGCATTGCTGTCTCCTGTTCCAAGGTCATGAATGCAGGTGTGAAATAAAAGACTGATTCTTTCAGCACCTCATTTCTGGCCTCTCACTATAAGTACTTCCCCTCTGAGGACATAGACAGATCCAAATCTTCATGTTGTTGGAGCTGGACTGCATTTAGTACCCAGATTTACTTGTTTGAGCATATATGTCCCACAGTGCTGAGAACAGTCTAAATCCAGGCCTGGCTAGTCCTGTGTTCTGGCCACGTGGTGTTGTCCTCAGTCAAGCAAAGGAACCAACACTTGTGACCAGCTAGAGGATCTGTTCAGGAAACTGATTTGGCAAAAACCCCAAAATTTTCCTTTTAGATGGTTTAATGTGGTAATCTTCACAAACCACCAACAAAGAAGGACATGAGGAAGCACAGCTAGTTGGCAGTGATACTGTACTGCGCCATAGGTCGGCTTAAGGTGCTGTGGAGCTCTATTCTGAGCAGGCATCAAGAGTTTCATGGTAATGCCAGGTGGTGGGCTGACCCTGGCTGGATGCCAGCTGCCCAGGGAAGCTGCTCTGTTACTCCCCTTCTCATCTGGGCAGGGAAGTGAAAACATAATGAAAGGCTCATTGGTTGAGATAAGGGCAGGGAGAGTTCAGTCACCAGTTACTGCCATGGGCAAAACAGACTCAACTTGGGGAAATTATTTATCAAACCAGAGTAGGGTAATGAGAAATAAAATGAAATCTTAAAAACATCCCCCACACCCCTCCCTTCTGGACTGCACTTCAGAGTTCTCTACCTCTTCCACGCTGTAAGGTCTCTTTCACAAACTGCTGCAGTGTGAGTCCCTCCCAGGGGATCACAAGTCCTGCCAGCAAACCTACTGTGGCACCTGGAGCACCACCTCCACTGACCTTGGTGTTTGCAGAGCTGTTTGTTTTGCATATTCTCAGTCCTCTCTCTGCTGTTCTATGGATTTGGTTTTTTTTTTTTTCTCCTTCTTAAGTCTGTTGCCCTAGAGGTGCTCCCACTGTTGCTAATGGGCTCAGCTTTCACCAGCAGCAGGTCCATCTTGGAGCCATCTGGCGTTGGCACAGTCGGACGTGGGGAAGCTTCTGGCAGCATCTCACAGACATCCCTGCAGCCCCTGCCTCTACCAAAACCTTGCCATGCAAACCCAACACACAGGGTCAGGATCTTCTGATGTACATTCAGGAATCCAAGTAATTTCATAAAAGGAAGACCTCTCCAGTGCTGCAAATTCAGAATTTTCCTATGCAGTCTCAACCTGTTTAAAAAGCTGGCAGAGTTGATTTTTTTTCTTTTTGAGAATTTACAATGAATAGAGGAAGGGGAATGTGCATGATTTTTCTCTTTATTTGGGAGAGTTAATGGGATTTGTCCTGTCTGCAAACAAGCCAGGAATGGTTTAGAGGACTGTATTTCACTAATGGGTTTGTATACAACAACATTCTCTTCAACACCAGAAAAACTGGTTAATTTCCAAACAAAGTCTGCCCTCCTCTTCCTGTGAGTGAAGCCAGAGAAAAAAATGGAATTCCTTATAAAATTTGTTTTTGCTACAGCTCTTAATTACCCTGACTCAAATATGTTGTGTGATAGCAATGAGACCTAACTTTGACTTTTCTAGCTGTGTAAATGACAAAAGGAATGACAATTTCAGCAATTAATTAAAACAGTTGGGATCTCTGGCAATATGTAAACGCAGTTGTTCAATGGAAAGTTTTTAGGTCAGGAAAATGAAAAACAAAAAGTATAAACCAGAAAATAACAGCATAGCCCCCTGGATGCTGTGGATGTTACTGAGATGAACTAGAATACCTCTGACAACTCTGGGCAAGACCTTCTACTTGTTAATAGCATTGCCAGAGAGAAAATAACTGCAGTAAATAGAAGTTGTTCATCCCAGGTGCCTATATTCCACCTGGCTGGACCTAGTGTAATTGAGTTGGGAAGGAAAATAAACAGAACAATAGCCACAACATAGAGTAGAAAGTGCCGGAGAACTGTGTTTAAATGTTATTTAGCCTGCTTTTATTCTTTCCTGCTTTGTTTCCTATTCTCCCTTACTGTAGTCTCTGTGATACATTGCTGAGCATTCAATTAGAGCTGCCCCATGATACAGAACTGGGACTCACAATTGCCTGCTCATTCAGCAAGTCAACACGACCAGTTTGGAGTCTGGCCATAAAGTTAAGCTTAATAGTTTGTATTTTTGAAAGATTTCTCCTTTGCTTCTGAAGCACACACTTGGACTTAAATCTTCTAACCTTCGTTGCATTTCAACATTCTTAAGTGCATGTGCCGTTTGAAGAATGCCAGTTTTTGTGCTACCAAAGAAGTGCTCATGTGGAGGAAGAGCTTATTACATAAGCATCTATGCTAAGAACTCTATGGAAGTATCAAATCTGAAATTTTAAGAAATGCAGTTAAATGTCTTCCACCTGCAAAATGTGCTTTTAGCTTGTCAATTTTGGACTGAATAATGAATGTTTCACTTCCAGGAATCTTTGGTGAAAAAGTACAGAATTAAGCCTTTTAGCAGGTACCCAGAAAGTTAAGTCTTGACAGCAGCATACTTTTCTTCTATGCTCACTATCAGTTAGATAATGAGCATTGCCAAACAATGTGTTATGGGAGGGAGAGGCAGAAGAAACACAGCCTTTCTCCAACCAACCACTTCCATACCAAGCACATGGAGAACAGTCTGATCCCTTCAGCTCTTAGTGAGGCTGTGATTTCACCAGGTGGATTGAGTAGTGCTAACTCCCTTGAAAAAGGAGAGGTCCTGTTTTTTACCCCCACTTTTGCCTCACAATCTGTTCCTGGTCTCCTGGCTGCTTCTTGATCTGTCTTTGTACTTGGGAGACCCAGCAGTGAGTCAATTCCAATCAGCAGAAGACATGGACATTTTCCTGCTGGCTCAGAACATTAAATCAGCTCAGGGAAAGGTCAGAGCTGACACATCAGAGAATGCAAGGAGATGTTTTCCTTCTGACAGTAAGGAATCACAGAATCATAGAATTCTTTAGGTTGGAAAAGACCTTTAAGATCACTGAGTCACGTGTTACCATGTTTGGACTTGATGGTCTTAAGGGTCTTGGGGATAAGATTTCCTCTTGATACCATTTCCTGTAGTCAGGGAGCTGAAATCCTCCTTTGGCTGGTACATCCCCTTAACTCTCTTTTTTACCCAGTGTGTTGGCATGTCTTGGCACTCCCATGATTTTCCCAAGCTCATCAGTGGTGACTCTGTGACCCATCCCAGTGCACGGAGGCACCTGCTTGGCTGCAGAATCCTCCTGTGTCAGCAGGAGTCAGCTGCCTTTCTCAAGCAGAGTCTGTAGGACCCTTCTGTAGGAAGTTCAGCCCTCCAGAAAGGAAGCAATAGCACTGCATGATCTCTTAAGTTGTTTTTGTTGCAGTTCATTACTCCCCAATGATTACAGATTCTATGTTTTTCTCCTCCATTTTTTTTTTTAACAGAATTAGTGGTGTAACGTACCACATACATTTAGCCTGTTTAAACTAGCCTGTTGTTACACCCCAGTGGGAAAACTTTAACCTCCTTTAAACAGGGAGTTTCTACTTTCATGAGCCTGCAGCCCATGAGCCTTTTGTTCCTTGTTGTGTCACTGTGTTTCTCTGTAAATTGTAGGCATATATAAGGTTTTTAAAAAGTATTGTTAAGCCAAAGGTAGAGGAAGATTATAACACCTTAGAAATGCCATGCAAAGTTAATCACCAGACAATTTGACACATCTTCATAATCTTCCTTTAACAAAACAATAATTAAAACCTATTACAGTTCTCTTGTATCACAAACATTTTACTAAAATAATTCATCAAAACGAGATGATCACATACAAATGTCATATTAGTAATATAGAAATAATGCTAGGTCTCTAGACTCCAGAAATTTTATTTTATGCATGTGTGTGGTTAAATAGTACAGATAACCAGATATCAAACTAAGGATTAATCTTCTAAGTACCAGCACTGTTTTGTTTTTGGGTTTTTTTTATTGTTTTGGAAAAGTAATTATTAAGAAATCTTTATCTTAATCAAAATGATAATCCAAGAATCAAGTGATAGGACAATAGGAAATAGCTTCAAGTTGTGCCAGGGGAGGTTTAGATTGGACATTAGGAAAAATTGCTTCACTGGATTTTCTTCACTGTTGTCAAACACTGGAATGGGCTGTTCAGGGAAGTGATTGAGTCATCATCCCTAGAGGTATTTAAAAGATGTGTAGATTTGGCACTGACGGACATGGCTTAGTGGTGGACTTGCTGGGGTTGGACTTGGTGATCTTAAAGGTCTTTTCCAATGTAAATGATTCCATGATTCTGTGATAATAAGCATTTATCAGGGTAAAAGTGCCAGGAAGAACAAAAATTGTGTACTCTTTGTCCTATCTGACATTTTTTTGTCATGGAACTTGTTTTATGTGGTAGGGGCATGACACCATTACATATATGTACTGTGTCCTATTTTCTAGAATTTTTTTGAAATCATTTTAGTTCTAAAGAATTTTCCAGATGAATAATTTTTTGGGTATCCCGGTCATCTTAAAAGTATTTTGAGTATCATCTCTTTTTTGTCATGATGACACTTACGAATTTTTTTTAGTGATGGCAATGTGTTTGTGATACTTTGTTTTTATATGCAGGAAATGTTTTTAAAATATTTTCCATGACAGTCATATCCATGTTTTAATTGAGCAGTAAGAAATAAAATTCCATTTTTTCATTTGAGACTTTTTAATAAACTGTAGTTATTAAAATCTGGGGGGAGGTCACCCATCCTTCTGGTGAGGAAAGAAAGACATTTTTATGGAAGATATGGATATAAAGCAAGCATGTCCAGATCTAGATATTTAACCTCTTCACTGCAATTGTTAACTTTATCAAAATTCTTTTTGCTTGATTATGCGATGATGACAGTTTTCTTCAGGATTGATAGAATATTTTATTAACTGTGCTTTGGAGAATTGTGAGGAGATTGTATTTGTATAGATGTCAGTTATTCACCAATCTCATAAAATGTATGTACCTTTAATATCTGTATGTACCTTTAATATCTGCTTCAAGCAGAAAATTCTGTGATCTGAGCATGCTGCTCTGAAATGGCCCAGTATTTCTTTCACATAATTATTCAGATTATTTTCTCCAGTAAACTGTTCTCTGTGTTGATTTTCACATGTCCATCATCAGGCTGTGCAGTTCTGTCATTTAGTTTTACTACTATTATGTGTTACAGTGGGTTGGCTCGCTACTGGAGATAAAATCACTTTATTTACAAGATGATTCAGAGAACTGGACAATACACACAAACGTATTGCAGACTCTGATACTGAAACATAAGAGTGCTGAGGCATAAATGCAGGCTAAGAGTGTTTTTATTGTAGTATCCCTATTTTTCCTGTAGAGAATAACATAAATCCAACCAAGATGCTTTTGCAATACTACCGGGGTAATTTTCTCAGTGTGCTGTTTCATTTCTTAAGCAGGTTGGGCTTTACACACAAATTTAAATTGTTGCTAACATCATGAAAAATTCAGTGAGAGACCAAAATTTCATCCTTTATGTGCAGCCATGATAAAAAAAAAAAAACACCAGCAAGAGTCCTGATTCAGCTCCTACTACAATTTAATTATTCATAAAGTGCCTAGGCTATTAGATTTTTTTAATGAGGAATACTTTTTTTTAATAAACTTTGGATAGGTTATTCTAGTGACTTCATGGTTAACATTTAACTAAAAAGAACTACACAGATCCTTGCTGAAGTGAAGTAAGAAATTAGGCCGAATTATGTTTCCTTTTTTGAATGTAAATACTGGTGAAGAGAAGGAGACTAAAGAAGAAATTAATTTCAGGTCTAGGAAGTTGTGATTACTAAAGGCTTAGTACAAGATTTCAACTGTGATATACCTCACAGTTCTTTAAACAAGGCGACCTTGTATATATCTCCTTATTCAGTCATTTGTTATGAAGATACCGCTTGTATTTTTCGTCTCCATTTTGTTCTCTTTGATGGCAAGCCCAGAAGAGAGTTTATATAATCTGCAAGTATTATTGCAAGAGGACAGTTTTCTCTGTCATGCAGCTGAGGTTACACAGATCACTAGTTTAGTGTTTGAAGGAATTAGAAGAGAGATTTACAGAAGGTGCTGCATCTCTGTGAAAATAAAAGAGAAGTTAAAGCCTACGTTGTGTTTGCAAGGTCTGGACTTTTAAATTGCTAAACCTTTTTTTTGGCAGAAATATAAACACGACCTTTAATTTTCTTCATCTATAACAGGCCTTTCTAACCTGCTGTGGTTCAGGACACCAGCCTTCAACTCGTGGCTCTGTTTATCAGGATTTGCATTCTAATTTCTTTGGGTACAAAGCCAAGTATTTCTCTGCATGTCGCCTTCCTGTGGGCTTCTTAATTGATCAGAGGTTTAGCTGGAGTGTTCTGACCTGGGAAATATGCCTCCTCGAGCGGTGCTTGCTGTAGCACAATGCTGAAGATTTGTCTGCTGAAGATTTAAGATGCTTTTGTGTTAGATGTGGTAAGAAACTTATTTTTTCTGGACCATTGCCCATAAAACAAAATCAGTTCTGGTAAGTGCAAAATTATATTGGATGAGGAATTTTTAAGCTTTGAAGCGTAACACTGTTTAGAAATAATCAGGAAACATGCAGAGAACAGAAAATGACCCTTAACTAGCAAATGAAGGCCAGAGTCACAACTTCTTGTGCCAGATGAGTTTCTGAGGAATGTATAATTCATTTCAGTAACTTCGCGCTTTCCGTTGCAGGGCTTTTTATACAGTGCATTACCTTGTTAAAATATCTTTATGCCATCTCCTAAATGCTACTGTTTAGCAAGGCTTAGGAAAATATATTGACACATTTAAATCCTCTGACTGCAATAAATTTTAACTGCAAATTCAATACTACAACAGAATTTGTAGGGTTCAGCTGACCGAATATTGGTGCCACCTTTGTAAATATCTACACCTAAGCTAGTTCCCTTGTGTTCCCTTTATATTCAAAGCGAAAAGAAGGTACTTCTAGTGCACAGTTTGTATCATTTTGAAATAGACATCTGAAAAGATGAGTTATTTCCTCAAAGTGCCAATTTCCTCCCAAACTGATAGCAGGGACAGGCTAGACTGGCTAGCTCTCATACTGACATCTACTTTGTGCAAACTGCAGGGTTTGGTGACATGAATCCTACACCTTGTTCATGCCCCTACATTGTTCTGGAGCTTCCTTATTCAGGCCCCTGTTCCACTGTTCCCCTTGTATAGCATCAGGCACCCAATTGAATTCAACTTGATTTTGTATGGTTCTCTCATTAGAATATGGGGAGACAAAGCATAAAAATGATATCAATCTTTAAAAAAAACCCAGCAGAATACCAGTCAATAGTAATTCCTGGGCATGAAAGTAAAAACCCATTAACATCTGGAAGAAGAAGAAAGTGTAAATAGGATTTCAGTGGATAAATATAGTAATGGTTACCATTCTTATGCAATGGCAAAAGAATAACCACATTTCACATTTCAGGGGCTCATTTCGGTTGAGGCTGATGTGATGCCTTCACAGAAGACAGCATCTTTCATCTGCAGAATTAAACTCCTAAAGTTTTCCTCCTATGAAAAGAGAAAAAACAGTGTTTTAATGATGATTTAAATGTTCACCTAGAAATCTTACCTTCATGCCCGCTATCCTGAAGACTTCCCTTGTACTGGGATCAGTTGTCCCACCACATGGAGTCAGTTTGGGCTATTATATTTCTAACTTTAGCAGCTAATTCTCTTTTTCCAAAAGCTTCATTGCCCCCATTTCCTTCAGCAATTGCTTTGGGAATCCTCCCAAAGGTAAATCAGAATTATGGTTGTTAGAAGGGCAGGGTAGTATACAGAGTAGTAAATGATGACATAGAACCAAATAAAAAGTTAAATGGAAAAAAGTGAAAAAGGAAGATTGAATAAACACATTGGAAAGAAGATATCACAGAATCACAGAATGGTTGAGGTGGGAAGGGACCTCTGGAGGTCATTTGGTCCAATCACTGCTCAAGCAGGGCCACCTAGAGCAGGTGGCAGAGGACCATGTACTTGTCTTCTGAGTGTCTTCAAGGATGAAAATTCCATATCTGCCTGGACAAACTGTGCCAGTGCTCAGTCACCTTCACAGGGAAAAAATGTTTCCTGCTGTTCAGAATGAACCTCCTGTGTTTTGGTTTGTGCCTGTTGCCTCTGGTTCAATAGAGCTATTCAAAGGAAATGAGCTGTACAGGAAAGTGATGGCAGAAGAAAAAAATACTAATTCGGTTGGAAAAGAATGGACAAAATTTGAGGGTATCACCTGTCCACCGCTCAGAGGAGTGGAACCAAAATGGTAAAACCAGAAGGATTGTTAATGAAGTAGTAAGATCACTGAAACTAGATAAAATGGGAAAATGAAATTAGCAAGTATGAGATAACATCAAACACATTGTTAACTTGCAAAATCTACCCAACACTGATCGAGAAAAAAAATTCTCGGAATTTTACTTTTTTTCCCCCCATTATTTCATTACTGGTGACATTTGTACTGTCTCTATTTGGACACTTTTTTAACTGTAGTCAGCAAAAAACTTCTGCCAATATGCTATTGTGTATATTTCTTCTTCTTCTATATCAAATTAGGTTTTTATCCCAAATAACTCCAGCATTATTTATATTTTCTCTTTTTATTTCTGCTTTCTTTTACTGATCCCCACTTTGTTTTCACTCTAGGCATATTTTTCCACTTATCTTTCCTTCCCCATGCTGTACACTCTGTACTCAACCATGTTTGTATTGCACAAATTACCAGTTCTTCACCATTTCTCACCTTACCTCTGTTTTTCCTTAATATGTAAGCCAAGAGATGGCTGCTGCAAGACTGTTATCTAACCTTAAATTCATAGTATTATCTGTTACATTAAAATGCGCTGTCTGATGTGGATAATAAACTCCTGGATTCGGTTTGTTTTCCCATACAGAGTAATCAGTGATGCAGATTCAGACAGTGTGTTCCAAATGAATCACCTGTATGCAGATGCAAATGTAAATGTTGCCTAAAAAGAGGATTAGTGTCTTTCCTCAGCAATACATCACATTATACCTACTGTAAAAACAGCAGATTTCCAAATACAGAAGACCTATTCTAAAAATTAAAAAAATACCACATGGAAAAGCTATGCATTACTTAATAAAGTGTATCATATTAATATCTTTCATAAAATGTAAAATGTGTCATATTAACAATTTTCCTTGGTTTTTTATGATTCACAATGAAGCATGTTGTTTTGGCAGGAAGTTCAGAAAGTAAAATGGTAACGTGGCATTCATTATGACATAATAATTGGTCTTACTACACAAGTTGTAGCAGAAATCATATTCTTACAGAACTGAGCATTCAGAATTTAGCAGGTTCGAAAATCATAGTAAGTAAATTAAGAGCTAAAGACAAATACCCTTAGAAATAATTTAAACTCATTTGTTAGACTTACTGCTTCTAATACATCTGTACCATAGTTTTTAATCCATATTCTCCCTTCCTACCTATATCACAAATAACCTGATCGCCTTTAATAAAGTTACTGTGTAAAAAGTGTTGTTAGTTCAAGGGAATCCTGTCTACTCAAAAGTTCCTCCAAGCTGTCATTTTTATAGGAAATTATTTAGGTGGTTTAGGGAATTTGGAAAATTTTTATTTTAGTTTAATTTAGTTTGGTTTCATTTCGTTTTACTTCTAATTAGAAGTGTTTCTTTTGAAAGGGAGAATGTCAGAGAAATATTAGTTAAGTTTAGGTTTTTGAGGAGTGTTTGTAGGTAGTAAGTGGAGTCCATGGTCTATTCTACAGATTCACATTAGCCCAAAACCCCAAGATCAGATAAGAGTGCGTTTGCACTGTTTTGCCTGTTGTTTTCTTGTACAGTCTATGCTGAAATAATGCTTGAGGTAGAACATGTCTGTTCCAGGTAAAGCTCCTACTGACTCCCTAGACAGGAAGATGATTGTGGAAACCAGTAGTCATCTGAAGTAGAATGACTGTTTGTTCAGTGACTTGGTGACATATGTAAAATGGTCCTCCTTGCTATTGCTGTTTTTTCAGACTAAACCAGTCTTTTTCACTTCAAAGAAATTCTTCTTAACTCTGTTTCAAAGCCCATGAAGACATGTTTTATCGAAGGTTTTATCGGTACTGTGGAAGCAGATTTTCTAAGAAACCCTATTGACTTTTTCAGTCAATTATTCTGTTAAAGCTGCTTGTATGGTTTTCAGAACACAAACTTTACAGAAAAGAGGTAATGTTGCTATTTTCTGGCATGCTGAAGGTTTTTATGTTGTTACCTACATTATTCTTTTCAGAACTGTGGAGTATTTGAGGCTGTAAGGTGGCTCTGGAGATGATCTACTTCACCTCTCATCCTCAAGGCAGTATTACCTAAAGCTGGTCACCCAGGTGCTTTTCCAGTTAGGTTTGGAGTATCTCCAAGGAGGAAGACTACACAGCCTCGCTGGGCAACCTATGCCCATGTTTGACTTCCCTCACGGTAAAAGGATCACCTCCTCTGATGTGCCCTTAATGCAGCCCAGGAGGCAGCTGGTCTCCTTTGCCCCAGGGCACATGGATGGCTCATGGTCAGCTTGTTGTCCACCAGCTCTCTGAGTCATTTTATGCAGAACTGCTTTCAAGCCAGGCAGACCAGGCCTGTCCTAGTGCAGGAATTAGCAGTATCAGTATTTATGCTCTGGAATAATGTGAAGAAAAGTGGATTAATCATTTAATCGTGTGATATCTAGAGGAGCAAAATACTCAGAATATTTTTCTGGCTGAAGACAGCAGTAAATCCACTCCCTTACTTTTCTCTACCTACCCCCAAATAAGCCCATGTTGCCCAACCTTTCTTTGCATGTTGTGCGCCTGAAGTTGGCTCATCCAGTTTATCAAAATCTTCCTTGTATTAGGGATCCCAAAATTGCATAGAATACTCTGGATGCAGTCTCAGGTGCTGTGTACAGAAGGATCACTTCCCTTATTTTGCCTACCTCACTTTCTAATGCAGCGCAATAATAATTTCTAATGCATTTTGACCTTCATTGCTCACTTCTCTGCACAACTGATGTCCCTCAACCAGTTTTGTTACCCCATGATATTCCATCCTAGACACAGGACTTGCATTTGCTTTTGTTGAACTGAGTTTCCAGTCAGCCCATTGCTCCAGTCTCTTGACAGAGAGAGAGACTCCATGTTATCTTGTCCACTCCCTGAACAGCAGCCCTGCCCTCGAGCATCCTGGTTTTGTGATTTTCCACTGGCTTCCTCATGGTGTGTTCAGTCTCTTTGTTCAGGTTTTCAATAAAAATATCCTTCACAGCAGTGACGCCCAAGGGACACCACTACCAGCTGGACTTCGCGCCACTGACCACGATCCTTTAAGTGCAGCAGTCCAGCTAATTCTCCACCAGCGTTATAGTCCACCTACTGAAACCATATCACCACTTTGCCTAAAGGATACAATAGGAGACCACCCTGAAAACTGTAGCAAAAACAGGCTAAATGACATCCAGTGTTTTCCTATCAGCTGCATAGCTGATTGTCTCATCATAGAAAGCTGTTAAGTTGCTCAAACAGAGCTTGCCCTTTCTAAATCAGTACTGATTAAATTGGTACTCAGTCACTTTGAGTCCATCATATGCCCCAAATAAAGAATCCAGGAGGGTTTGCTCCATAAACTCCTCACTGGCATTAGAATGTCTGTTTTGTAGTTGTTCAGTTCTTCTTACTTTTCCTGGGTCTGATGTTTGTATTTTACCAGTCACCAAGAACCTCCCATGATTGCCACAACCTTTGTAAGGTCCCGTAGTGCAGCTTTGCAGTGACACTGGTCAGTTCCCTCAGCACTGTCTTGTTTACTGAAAAAACTCCTTCATCTTAGATGCTGTGCTTCAGTATATGTAGTTCTGCTTCTCTCTTCCTCCCTGTACACATACACATCAAGAAAAAGATGTACAGGTTAATGTAGAGAAATTCCAAGACAGTAATAGAAAAATACAGATCTTCAGGAAAATTTTAGAAGAGAACACAGCTTAGATTCCTGAACTTTTTGAAGTCAAAGGGAGTTTTGCTGTTTGCTTCAATGGATCAAAAATTTCACTCACATGTATTTGTGACTGTAAGATTTGGAACTTACACTTCCTTTGAATCAAGTGTAGAAATTTCTTTGAATCTTGTTCTAAAGTTTTAGGGAGAAAAAATTGGAATTGGAAAAAAGTAAAAGAACTGTAAAATGGGAACATTCACAGGGGTTTTTTTCTGTAAACTCTTGTCTAATCCTGTTAAAAAAATGGGGTGTGACCTTCGTGAAAATTCATTTCAATTTTTTGATTTACAGCAGATATTTATAATGGGTTAATTTTAACCCATTCATGTGACTCTGTTCATACAACTTTGGTTAATACTCAAGCTAGATACAGCTACAAACACAAAAAGAAAGAAAATTTTTCCCAGATATATACTCCACTAGTCACATTTACTGAACTGTAAGACATGCTTCTACAAACCCTTAGAAAAAGGAAAGGATTAGTTTTGATCCACGTGAAATAGTAAATTCAGCTGAAAAGGCACAGAAATGATTATGCTAGAGCAACTGGGCTCTTAATCCAGTCTGTTTAATAGAAACTGAAAAAGAACACATTCTACTTTTAATAGTTGAAAATTGCTTGGTTGGAGAGAGTTATTTTTGCTGTTGGCAACAGTTCGTTAGTATCTGGTTTTTTAAAATTTCAGTTCTGCAACACATATTTAGAACCAATATGTTAACATTTGTTTGCTTGTTCAAATAATGCTTATTTTACCTCTTATTAAGTCTTGTCTGATCAACTCAGAGAATTTCTTTCACCGTGTACCTCAATATAAAAACTAATAGTGATGGTGTGACTTTCTCACCAACTTTTCCTTAGGAAGCAATAGGTCTTGTTTTGTTACCTGGCATGGAGGAACTAGGCAAGGAGAGTGAGACAAAGAGCCTTTTATCTTGGGCTAGTATGGCATGTGCCATGGTCATGCCATGCCTATCACATGGACTTCCTTCTTGTGTCCAATCAGTCTGTCTGAAGCCCAATGTGAAGATCCTGCTTGGAAAGGCAAATTTCTTAGTGATGATGTGTCTTATGGAAGTGCCTCCAGACCTTTTTCAGTCTCAAAGAATTCCTCAGAATGGTCCAGCATACACATTTCTTTCCTACTGTAAAAAATAGGGTATGGAAACCACTGAAACATCTAATTTTGCTACGCTGTCATCTGTTCATGTAATTAGATCATTTCAGGGTAGTGGTGTTTGGATGGGACAGGATTTGGTTACCTAAAAGTAATTTTGCTGGTGCCATTTGAAACACTCTGTTGATCTATGGAACTGGGAAAGGTGACACACTTCAGAGAGATTTGCACCCTTCATGCTTCTCAGTATGAAACCCAGGATACCAGCGGCAGGTAAAATGGCCCAAACTTCCACCATTGCACATCTAAATCCTACATTGAGTGGTTGGACAGCTGAATCAGTCTTTGGTCTCAGGGACAGTGTCTGCATCTCTGCAGAGAAAAGCAGCCCAGCCACCTGGATTTTGGTGGCCATAACCTCTAAATGAATCCCAGTCTGGTTGCCTTGACTCCCATTAAAGACAACTCTTCTCAAATGAGATTCCCCTGCACTATTTGATGTGTTTGCCTTCAGATATTTTGCATCCTTAAACTTCCTGTTTCTTGTTAGTAGTTATTAAGGGATGCCACATATATGTGTCTGATTTTTGTGTATTCCACCCCATTTGTGTTTGGTGACTCAGTGGTGCAGCTTAACAATGCAGATTGGTTTTGACACAGAAAGTATTGAATCTTGTTGTCAACAAGATGCATGATACGTCAAATTAATTATCTTCTAAATAATGAATAAAAGAGAGTCTGTCATAACCTGCCTGCATGTTTTGTAGATTAAGAAGCATTCCGGTTTTTTTTGGTAATGGTTTGCTGTTGCTTATCACACCTTACTTATGGCTTTTCCAGTTTCTGTCCCTCATGTTTAGCATGTATTATTCTTCCCTGGGTAATATTGATATTGTGCAGCATAGTGATTAAGTAAATATGGGTGTTTCAGTAAATTAGCCCTTCTCTCTAGCTAAAAAGGACAGGAAAAGAAGTAAAAAATGATAGAAATTGAAAAGTCATTGCTCAGACATCAAACATTAGGAACTTGTTAAATTTCTGGCTCAGGAGAACTGGATGTAATATACCTGCATTCAAAAATTAAACCCACTGTAATAATCTAGAGGGGTGTGAGGAGTAAGTTTCTCCACTTTTCTTGTTCTTTATTTAATACATATATATATATATATGAAATATCTATATGTAATTACATGCTCTAGTTTTATTTAGGATGTATAAGTTTCTTAATATGAAAATGGTTTCTGAGATATATATGTACAGATAGCTGCTGTAGTTTTTGTTCAGTAGAGTAATCCTACTCTGCTGTGAAAGCTTTTCCTTTCATTAGTAAGGATTTACATTCTCCATGTAGAAAGCCCAATTAAGATCTTATTTGTCATTAGCTTTATTTTATATTAAACCAAGTTATATTAATCACCTTGCAGACATTCTCAGCATGTCTAAAAGTAATTAAAATAAGTGTGTACCTTATGATGTGAAGTTTATTCACAGATTTTGATTTAGCAGCTTTGCCAGTAGCCAAAGGATCAGAACATCAGTAGAAAGCTGAAGAAGAAAACACTGTGTGAAGAAACACATCCTACTCCATTAGAAATGGTAAACGAATAAGAGTGAAGACAGAAAACACAGATTTGTGTTTGGGCCTGCTTCATTTCCCTACCCCATTTCTAAAACCAGTCCTTCCCTGCTTATCTTAGTGCTAAGGATTGATTAACCAATGCAGTTTTAAATACTCAGACTATTTAAATCAGTTAGCATAGGAAGTTTTTTTGCATGATTCTGCTTAAGAACTGTGTGGGGTTTTTTATTTAATTTTGTAATGCAAAGCACTACCTTGTCTAAATAAAATTAGAACAAAACCCAGGTTTATCAGGCATAATGCCATAAATCTGCTGTGGAAATGGAAAAGGTTCATGCAGAATTTCATATAGGAGTGGAAAATGATGCAATGCAATTATTCTTTAAAAAAAATAAGCAAAACCCCACAAGAAGTATTTTAAAAATGTATTCAGGCTTTTTGCTGTAAGCTACAGTGGCGAATATGTAACAAAGGGACTCTGCTGTTACCTTTTTATTCTTTAGATGGAGTTGGAAAAGTCTCTCCCTGTCCAAAGGCCCTGTTTCACAGGCTGCTTTCCAAGGACTCGCTGACCTTGGCGAGAATGAGGTGTGGTATTTCTGCAACTACAAAGGAATGGGACATCAGTTCACTCGAGCCACACACGTGGTTTATTTTACTGTTGGTATCTAAAGTAACTAAGACTCTAAAGATCAAACCTAAAATTCTGATTTACAATGAAAGATTGAAAGGCATACATGCAAAACGCTTTGATGTTTCCTGTCTGAAAATCAGCAGCCTTAATTGATTCTGTCAGGAGTGATGAAGTGGTCTTCAGAGCAACTGAGGAACTGGTTGCTGTAATGGTAACACAACTGGAAGCATCAGAGATGAAAATTCCATTTTATTGCACCAGCAAGGGCAGGCTGAACACAGATGGGAAAAGCATGTTCTCTGGCTGTGACTTTTGCTTGAAAATGCTACCTGCAAAGAAACCCAGGTGGATATTTGGACCACAGATAGTAACAGCCATCACTTCTACGTGTTTCCTCGAATTGCCAGATAACTCTATAATGTACATATTGTAGATAATAAGCAGCTGTTTTTGCCTGTGTCACAAGTTTTTGGAAATTTGTATATGGATGACCCAGATAAGAAAGAAAGCATCAAATCTCATTTGTTATGGTTGTATGACCAGACCTGCCTTCTCTTTCACTCCATTTTGTATTATAAGAGACAAAAACATTTTATGTATCCATAGAAGCCCTTAAAAGATAAGAACATTTTCCTCAACCTTGGTTTTTTACTTCATTTACAAATGTGTGGTATCTCTGCCTTGTCTGTCCCATTTCCTCTCACTGTCTCCCCACCATTATGGGCTGCTTCCTTCATGTCCCACATATTGGCCTTTGAGAAACCCAGTAATAGCTCATATTCTTCCTTTGCACGCAGAAAGTTAAATAGCTGTGTCTTTTTTGCATTGACACTTATTGATCAAGAAAATGTCAAAACAGAGAGCAAGATATGACATTTTAGTACAACAAAATTCGATAATCCTTTTTGTGATATTTCCCTGAGCTGGAGAATACTAATACAGAATGAAGGTGGAGGACAGAAACTGAGATGTGTCAGTGAAGCATAACAAATCCACAGGAAGGGCTTAGTTTTACTGAAATGCATTTACTGTTTTATATCTGCAGTCATCCTAAGCAAAGTTACCTAAGGGAAAAAACTGACACAAGCACAATAGATGCTCATTATGAATCAGAAAATTATTCTGAGCTGAGACAGATTTGTTTAAAAAGTCTGAGACTGGCAATCCTGAAAGTAGCTGTTTTGTATGGTCTTTTAAGAAATATTTATTTTGTAATGGAGACAAAGTTGGAACACCTTTGAATTCAACTTGTTAGTCCAGTTTGAAAAGAAAAGCATTAGACTGGATATCAGCTACCCTGCCCTTGGCTGGGAATCTGTGATGTGAAGACAAAAGGAGAACTATTAATACTGATAAATACTAGTGTATTCAAAGAACAGACTTTTCCAACATTTGTCCTGCTGCCTTATCTTAACCTGGATGCTTTAAGCATAGATAGTTTGAAGGAATACTCTGGCTGAGTGGTACATCATTCTCTGCAGTGCTTGTTTCTTCCTGGGGTAGTGTATAGGGGAGGTGCCCTAGACATCTCACAAGAGCATAGCTACAGGACGGGAGGCAATAGCCACAAGTTGCAACAGGGGAAACTTTGACCAGGTATTAGGAAAAAAAAAAAAAAATTCTGCGGGGCTGTTTGGACATTGGCACAAATTATCCAGAGAGGCTGAGAAATCTTCATTGTTGGAACACATTCGTCAGAACACAATGAGGCGAGGCCCTGTGCTTGCTGAGCTAATTGACCCTGCTCTGAGCGAGTTTTGTACCAGATGACCTGCAGGATCCTGCCCAACTTTGGTTGCTCTGTGATTCTGTGGATCCAAGGCCAAGCAAAACCTATAAGCTTTTACTTACCTGGTTATCTGTCCTATCTTTTTGTCTTGTTCTTTTTGCTTTTACAGTCTAGTCAAAATAAGGTACCTAAAATTCATACATAACTCTTGGGCTTTTTCCCAACTTAAATTCAAGCTTCTTGTCTCCATTGTTAAACATCTCCAAGGTATTATCCTCTTTATATCATCATGTCTGTCAAGAATTAATGTGTTCCCTTTCTCTCTGACCTAATCCACTGGATTTATCCCACATAAAGTGCAACTGAAAAATTAAAATCTCCCTGTTCAAAGGAACCAAGAGCTCTTTCTTTTGTTTCAGAAAAAGCCTTTGATCTAATGAACCGAACTCTTTGAAAAAGTTTGCATGGGGTCAAAATTTCCAAGCAGTAGTGGAATGGTTTTGTTTTATTGCAGTTGAACCAGTCAACATAAAGAAATATCAATAGAGACCCACAGAGCCTGTTTTGCCACTGGTGATAACAACAGAATAAAATAGGAGTATTTTCTCTATGAATATCACATTATATGTCACTGAGCTGTAGACAACCTTTTCTAAAAATCAAGTAAATCTAGCAGATCTTAGCAAAATATGAGATTCATTGTGATAAATTCATAATGTCACATATTAAATCAAAGTACCATAGTACATATTTTGCAGACTGGAAGTACAGCTGAGAGGCAGAAGGAAATAGAAGACTTGGGAATTAGAGTTAATAAGGAAGGAAATAAAATTTCCTGTTCTGCAAAATGAGCTCTTGAGATTCTGTCTGGCTTCCTGGAAACCAGGAATTCCAGTAAAGAATACAGATTAAGGAAGAGCAGCTTGAGTATGTGTTTCAGACAGACATATCTTAGCAACCATGATTTTTAAGGAAAAACATTAAACTGGATAAAAGGTGAGGTGAGTTTTGACAACTTAAATGAATATTTTTTATGACACAAGGTTTAAATCACTTGTTTAAAAAAAGCCAGACCATAGTGGAAAAGTTTTTGAATGACTGAATCAATAAAAAGAAGAGTGTTTTGTTAAAATGCCATCTTCTTAAATAAGCTGCTGGAAGTAGGATGGGTAAACCTATTAACAACTGAGGGAACAAATCCAAAGTCGTATTTCAAGGGACAACAAATTTCCTCACTTGTCTGTTAGTCTTGCTGTATGTTGCTAACATCTGGGAAGGCACTTAGTCACTCTGAATATATTTTAGAGGGAATACTGCTGAAGTAACAGATATTAGAAGTATTTATCCCAGTACAAATGAAAATTTGTGAGATAGCTCGGTTTATGAATAACAACACCCAGAATGATTGTTATAAAATTTCTGTTTGTAATGCAATAAAGATTATATATAAATTTAATTATTTTATATAAGGAAAATGGGTTTGCTTTGTTTTCTTGAAAATCATTACATTAAAAGTATTTTAAGTGAAAAAAAAAGAGCAGGGGAATGATCAATTGTAATCAATGAGGGGAAAGTAGCCCTGACATTCAAATGAAAGCTGGAATTTCAGCAGGCTTCTCTGTAACAGCTCAGCATATTGAAAAATCCTGCTAGGTTGCTTGTAGTACTACAGATAATAATCAGAAATATCACATATTTATATGTATCTATCTATACACACACACACACACATATATATATATACAGGTCATCATGGCATGCTACGCAAAGTTACAGAATTTCATCAGAGAATACAGAACTCTTCCTGTGGTCAAGCCTTGAAAATAATTTTGCTAATTCATTCCCCTTGCCCCCCATTTCAATTATTATCCATTTTTTATGGTCCCATATGGAATCAGTGACTGTGTCTTTATGTAAGTGATTTAATGCCCAGATCTCCTGCTGCTGTTAAACATAATAGTGAAATTTCAAATAGCAGCATCTAAACCATGTGCAAGTAGAGTGTGATTTAGTAAGCTATTTTTAGTGGTCAGTTCAGTGTCTACCCTATATACTGATTCCCAGATTCAAAACTTTTCAACCACACTTTATTTCTTTGCAAGCCATTGTGGGGAGGAGAGGGCAGCTGAATAAGATGTCGTCTACCATTTCATATCTGTCCAGGGTTTTCCTTCTTGAACCGCATAAAGTTACTGCTGTCAGCGTTTTAAAAATTCCCACCTCCAAGATTCCAGGATTGTCAGGGAATTTATTGAAACCATTCTGATGTGCTGTTGTTCACAAACCTTCATAATGAAATGTATCTTTTTTATCACTACAGTGTGGTTCTTCCAACTCTGTGATTTTGAAGGGAGAAAATACTTCAGGGCAAATAAGCTGGCAGAGCTCGGGAAGGAGGTCAGTATCTGGTTAGCATTATATTTTAAATGCTTTTCTGTTGAAACTGCTTTGCCCTTTTTCAGATCTGATCATAGGTTCCCAGTACATAACGCCTCTCTGAAAAAGCCTGCATTTATACAGGAGTTTGTCCAGGACACGGTCAGTCTGTTTCCTCACTGAGGGGTTCTCCGAGAAGGATAAATTACCGAAGAAGGCAATGACTCGCCAAGAAGCATTTTAGTGATGATCAGTTTCAACTATGTTTTTGAAGACAAGGACAGTGTTTGTCAAGCTGTTTAAAGAGCTTCCCAGTGAGAAGTTTAATGCATTTGTGGGAATTGAGTTTCTGTTTTCACAAGTAAACACTGTAAATCATGGACACAAAGCTACAGAAAATGAGAAATAAATAGGTATATTATACTTCAAATTATGGGGTTGAAGTTTCCACATCACCTAGAAAATAATAATTTTATTTAAGGGACATATTCCTAAAGATAATAAAGATTTTTTTACCCTAGAGTTACTGCTTCTGTCACTGGTACGTGTGAACAGTGAGTGTCTGTCAAATGTTAATCTTTTTTCTTTCCTCCAGACAAATCCTACTGGCCATCTCAAAGTGTAATAGGGATAGAATCTTTTAAAAAGATTTCCAAATTTCTTTGGCAGCCTTTTGAAATGATGTACTCTGAAGTTTCTATCTTCAGCTGCCTCCTCAAGAAAGACCCTTCAGGTAGCATGGGGGCTGAACCTACCTAGAACAACTTGCACAATAATGTTTAGCTGCTTTGGAAGAAATGCAATAGGTCCAGCAGTTGACCTGGGGAAGCTGTATGTATTTGGACTGGTGTGTTAGTCTTACAGAGACAGATTTCTGTGTCTTTCTCAGTATTTTCATGGCTTTTAAATACTGTCCATGTCCTTCTAGGTTTCCTCAGAAATCCTCATGACTTGTTTGGCTTTTTCCTTCATCTGTGCTAAGAAATATGAGCAAACTGAAGCAGGAAATGTTTGTTCCTCTATGTTTTCAGGAGAGGGGAGGCTGTAGATTATGATAAATCTCTCTGTCTAGAAGGCCAATAAAAAAGGGACCCAAACTCTTCTTTTCTTCTGTGTTCAGCCAGCTGGGTGATACAGGCTCTCTGGGAAGGAAAGGGTGGTAGGTGTAGGAGGTGGGAGAAGGGCAAACGTGCTGCTGAGTAGGTTGGGCTGTTTCACAGCTAGAGCCACAGCTTTTTTCAACAGGAGAGAGCTCTAAATGCATTAGCGAGCCATTTGGTTCAGAGAAAATAAAAGATGTGAAGAAATAAAAGAGAAAAACCACCCCCCCCTTCTTTCACATTTGAACACACTGGATTTTCATTATAATCCATTAACCTACTCATAGCCTTTCATTAGAGCCCTTGGGAGACTGGAATATTTTTGGCAATGTACTGTTATGAAAAATACAAGTTAAAAACCCACATAACTTCCCCCTTCCCAGAAACTGGAGTGGTCATAGAGAAATTTAAATCTTTTATCTGAGCATACCAAGAAGAGTGTGAAATTGCATGAACATCAGATATGTTTCATTCTATATTTGCATGGCTTTTGTGAAGAATAAAAAAATCCCCCATAATTTGCCATAATTTGTCTACTTACTTAGTGCTCAGTACATAAGGCACACACAGTCTTTTAAATATGTGTAATTATGAAAAAAATTCTTATAGGCTGAGAGACATAATGCACTTTTAGTTTGGAAGGTAGTCAAAAAAATCGGCAGGATTAAACACTGTTTGAAGTGATAAATTCTTCTGATTACCACAGAACCATTTGCTTATTTTCATGGAAGGCATCTGCAGTGTACAACAAGAACTTTTTGGTCTTTCTAGTTTACGTTGGTAGCACATTGTTTTCCAGGTTCAGCCTGAGTCGCTGCTATGATGCTTTACATCATTTCCCTTAATGTTTTATAAAGCACCTACAAAATCCCCATTTAATTACCTAAGCTACCATCTTCTTAACTACTGTCAGGGATGACACCAAAAGTGGTTGTGATTAACTGTGTGACAAACAATACCATCCATATTGTACTCAGCAGTTTTTTAAACAGTTTTTGAAATATGGAGTTCTAAAGTCTACGATCAAGACCTCTGAAAAGTGGATAATTATATTCCCTGCAATTTTGCTAGACTTCTTAATATGTCATCATTATCCCATAGACCCTTTAAGAAAATACATTAAGTATCCCTATTCCCATTTCTGTGCATTAATCTAAGGAAGGGCATATTTTTTTTTTACAATATACTACCTTCCAGATAACCTGTTTGAAGGCAATACATTTGACTTGGAAAAGGTGCTGCAAATTTGTGGAGCAAGTAAAATTGGAAGCACTTTCAATTTTACATGTAATAGGTGAGATTTTACCTCTGCTGAAATAATTCTGATTTCTCTTGTAGAAACTGTATTTTCTAAATTTAATACTGGAGCTCATGCTGTTTAATATGCAAACTATGGATGTTCAGTGTTTTACTAGCAGATTGATGTTTGTGCCATTGCAGAGGCACTGTAAAAATACAGTAAAAGATACCTGAAAGACATTAGAACACTGGTACCACAATTATGGTTTTAAAATACTGTATTCAAAGTTTTGTTTTTGCTTGAGATTGACCTCTTATTAACTAAATTAACACATTTTGCTTTATGGTCGTTGGGTAAGAATGATACCTTTTAACTGTTTCAGTTCTGAAGTGTGTTTTGGCCACATTTAGAGAAATCAGTGGTGAAAATAATAGTGAAAATATGCTCAGACAGAAATTTTTTCTATTCAGTTATTTGTTGTAGCTGAGAGATGCTATACAAATAAATTATCAGAACATATATCTTGTTGCAGCAATATTCTATCCTTCTTTCGAATAGCTTTTTTTATGATTTTCAACAGCTCTTTGTGAGAATTGTTAGTATCAGCTGCCAGGTAAGAAAATTTCATTGATTTTCCACAAGGTGGCACGTAAGAATCAGTCTGTATTTTAATTAATATAATTCAGTTAATGTACACTTGGTAAATGTCAAATGCATGTGCAAACTCAGTGAAGAAGGAATACATTCCTAGTACAGAGTGTGCTGTAAATGGCTATTTAAATGCAGCATAGCAAATGCTGCTCTATCACTTGCTGAATTACGGAGTTGACGCCTATTGTAGCATAACTTATCAAAACAAAATCTAACCTAAGCATGTCACAGTTACTTGTATCATTAAATGAGATTAAAAACTGATTCACATAATGAGATCCCATGGAACTGTCCAGGAATTAACTTAGGAGAAATTATTTATTCATGATTCAGTATGAAAGACAAATGTCAGTATCAATATGTTTCCCTAATGTAGATAAAATTTTAAGGTGAGAATTTAGTTATTAAAATCTCTTCATACAGTCATTTAATTTTTGAGTTACAGTGCAGCTGCTGTGCTTGAGAACTTCCGAATCAAATCAAGAAATAGTTCTGGTCCAAATTGCCATCCAAGCAGAAACTAGTCAAGGTATTGCATATCTAACAGTGTTAAGCTAATGAGTGGTTTCTTCTGGTGCTAGAGATCTCCACATATTCTAAATTTCCTAGTATTACAGTAGACGAAATAAAATTTGCTGATCTACCACCAAAAGGTTGCTACTATGATATTTTTTGCATCTCATTTAGATACTGAGTGGACAATAAATCCAAGAAACTCTGTGCTTGTAACAGATTTTGAGCAAAAGAAACTTTTGACATCCAAAAACCGGCACTGATCTATACAGTCAGTAGTAAACTGTAGGACCTGAAAAATCCTAGCAAGAAAGAAAATGGCATTTTTACCAGACTGCAAACACTCTACACAAAGCATCTAATTTTGCAATTACTCAGCAGTGGATCTCTGTCTCTTTCTACAAATGTGAAATACAATCTAGCAGTATATAGCAATGTTCTCAGGTCCATATCAAAGACATATTATTGCCATCAGCTATGAAATGTTCCCTGAAAAATCTCACCTTTTAAATTTTAGTACTCAGAAAGATTATTTTCCCGTGGGTGGTGGAAGAGCAACATCATTTTAAATGCGATGGGGGCGTCTTTATCATATCTATGCCATATATGGCTTAGAGAAATACCTACAAAAGATGAACAGTGCAGCGGTCCAGTGCCACTGACCACAACGGTCACTCCCCGGCGAGCTGCACAGGGACCACTGTATGACAGGGGCCACCTCCTGACCTTGAGCCCTGAGTCATGGGGGTGGCGGCAGGGTGAAAGTCCCTTCACCGAATCAGCAGCGAGTCCAAGAGATAAAGAGTCGAGGGAAGGGACAGCCAGTCCACATGTCCAAGGAAAGCAGTTTATTTCCCGAACCCAGTCAGGACCGACTGAACCAAATACAATGGGTGACAGGGACATTTAAAGGGGGGTGGTTACAGGAGGCGGGGAAAGGGAACAACCAATAGGGGAATACATAGGGAGGAGTTTAAGGAGGGATAACATTTGCATATCACCTATGAGATCTTATATTAAAGACTGACACTCAATATGACCATTGGTGCATCAAGTACCACAGAACTTTCTGGTGAAAGGGGATGGGGGTCTCAGGAGATTGACAAGACTTTGGGGTAGGACTGGGGTAATAGACAGTGAATTTACTAGAACAAAGGGCGGAGTTTAGGTGACGGATAAGTATTCAAGGGAGGGGAATGACTTTATTTGGTATAGGGGGTAGGATAGCAGAACAAGCTAGGGAAAACCATTTACTTTAACTAAGAGGGAGAAATGGAACATACCAACTTTAACACAACCGCCTGTAATAAAAATGTGCACTACCACAAACAGGAAGGAAAAAAATCCCCAACATGTCTCTGATGACCAAATTCTAAATTCAGGGTCATTATCATAAGTAACAGAGCTAAGTAGCATTTTGTCTGAAATGCTTAGTGTTCTTAACCCAGGAGAATGTTGATAGTGAATTGTTGAACTTGATCCTGATCTGAAGTTAATCATCTCTAGAACTGATTATCACTGAAATTAATCTTTTTTCAACTAAAATTCTCAGAGGGCCACAGCGCTGTCTCTGTGCTTGAGGCCTTGAAGGAAAGGACGTTTCAAGTTTGTTGTTGAAATTTCCCCTATGTTTCTGCACAGAAGAAAATAACACTCAATGTTCCTACATTTTAGGAAACAAAATTCCCCCCATTTTAGGAAGCAAACTTTCCAGGCAGAGTAGCAGAGAAGACAGAAGATGATAGAGGGATAAAGAAGCAATTAAGAACTGTAATGAGCTCAGGCATCATGCACGGAGTTCTACATACAGTGACAGTGAACAGTCCTGTGCAAAGTGCAGCTGCTGATCTGCTGGCGTTAGAGATCTGGAGAGAGTTGCCTCCCTACCCAAGCACATCACATTGACAGCTGAAGGGCAGTTAGCAGCACTAGTGACAGAAGGATTTATAATTTTATGCCTGTGATGACTGATGCTAGCCATTTTTCACTAGAATTGCTCCCTTAAGCTGTGATAGAAAATTCAAGCATCAGTTAATTTTTTTCTTCTGAAAGAACTGCTGCTTCAACCACTGCCATGTGCCCACTTGCACTTCTGGAGGTGAAGAGGTACTGAATTTGTTTCTCCCGGTGGAAGACTCCACTTGATTTTTATTTTGAGGCACCAGCTCATTCACTAGCTGCCTCAAGATGTTTCCAACTTTAAAAAAGTGAAGTAAGAATTATCATGGGTTGTGGTTTTAACCCCTTATTTCCTCACTTTCCCTGTGCACAACAGCCTGAAGCTGGGGCAGCAGAGGTGTGAGATACAACAGAGCATGGACTGGCTGTTTTTAAAGCTCTTTCTCAATGGTATGCCTGCTACACGTGTCTCTTTGGAATATTTTCACTGCAATGACGTTGTACCTTCCTTGAATCAAAGGAAGAGTCACTTTCCTCTTACTATCGCTAAAACAATTCCAAATTATTGAGCCCCCAGAGGATTGGCTGGTGTGCAAAGCAGCTCGCTAACTTTCTGAAAAATTGCAATTATCAGCAGTTAAGTAAATAAGCCAACCATAAGATGTTCTTGAGTTGCTGCGTGACAGGTTTTATAACTTTATCAACACTGCTTTGCAATCTATATGAAGGATTCCCATTCGCTTAATGATTATTCCAAAGTAATTTCAACTAGAATTATGTTAATAAATACAAAAGTGTAGAAGTCTAGTTAATTTAATTCTCTGAAAATCTTATAATTTTATTATGGTAATATCAAAATATTTGAAACAGTATTATCCATTCACATGCTGAAAATGAAATCCAGCATTGCAGTTTAACTGACTATTTATAATTAAATAGAAGTAAATTGTGCTGAATAAAATTTAGGTGAAAAACACTTAAGTGACTAAAATTGTTTTTGAATTTTCTGTCTCTGTGCAAAAAGAAAAATGTTTTATTCTTAATAGCAGTTGTTACTCAGAGGATGTATAATAAGAATGTAAACAAGCTGACTGCTTTGTACTTCATTATTGCTATGAACATGGCCCCAAAGCAAAACAAATGTTGTTGACATACTCCCCTGAGTTTATTCATTAAAGAAGCTGACTTGTTTTTTTCTGCTTTGAGGAGACATATCAGCAGACTGAAATGTCACATCCTCAAACATGGTACATATAGATAATGTCAGTGATGTCAGAGAATTACGTTACTGCTAACCCACCAAAACATTAGAAAAATTTTATTAGGTTAAACCATATTTTTGTATTTAAGAATTCACGTCCCTGGTCACTCAGACAAGAAAATTATATTAACATAATATAATGCCTGCCATGGTATCAGGATCTGAAGCTGTTTTTTCTCTGTCTTTGATATTGGTTAAATAGTTTCTAGTGGTTCCCAGTCATGCATTTACTGAGTACATATACTGAGTTTTTCAAAAAGTTCAGTGTGTTCGTAATGGCAGAGGCTGTAAAACTGATACATCGAGCCAAACCTTATTTTGGTGGACTGGCTGTGGGGATTACTAGAGATACAGCTTTCCTTTTTTTCCAACCAGTACTACTAAATCAACAACATAGAAATTCTCCATTTCAGTAATTTCATATTTCTGCCTCCTGTGGATATAATCACTTTTATTTTTCTTAGCCTTGTATACGTTCACATGGTGGTCAGTGGAAGTAAGTAGTCACATCATTCTGTACATTTTAGCTGGAGGAAAAGGTGTATATCAGAAAAAGGATATTCTCAGAATAAAGGGTTCAAATTGTCTATTCAACATATCTGTATCTGAGCCCTTATAAATCCTCCTTATAAAGGCTGAGCTCTCCCCTACTTTGATTTAAGTGATCTTTTTCACTCAGGCTTGGGTTGGCATCCATCTCATCCAATCAAGTCTACAGACTACCGCCAAACATCCGAGCTACTACCTCAAACTCCCAAGTGTTGTCAAAGGAGAGTAGCAGTTTCCTAAGCCACATCTGGCCTGTTTCAGAAGGTCATATTAGAAAGAAATAAGGTATGCCCTTAACAAGCTTATTTCTCTCTCTTGTCTATCAAAGGGACTGTTGATGATACCTCAGATGTGGCAGTCTTCAGGATAGTCTCATCCTTTGTGTCACTAACCTACAGCTATGCCTTAAAGAAAGGGAATTGGACAAAGTCTTTGGGAACTGCAGACCTTTGACTTACCTGACAGTTGTACTTGAAGAGTTCATAATTTATTTCTGGGCCAAAGTGAGATCTCAACACTGCACTGCAAGAGCCTGCTAGCAGATGCTCCATCGGAAGTGCTGCAGCTTGCCCTCCTAGACTGTCTCCTGGGGAGAGCTCTCCTGCACATCAGTGCTCTGAGGCTGAACAGTTTCAGTGTGTTTTGTCTTACCCAAATGTAAATGCTGCATCTGAACCAGGCATTCTTATTGCCAGAGGAGAAAAAATAGGCATTTTCAGGACGATTCCTTAGATCTAGTTACATTTTTACCTTAGGATGAGACAAATTACTCAGAGATGCCAATATCTCTCCACATAGAAAAGTAGTTCAGCTATTCCACATAGCTAAGTTAGCTCTTCACATAGCTAAGTCATTCAGCTCTGGAGGAAGACCTGCATTTCAGATGTCTCTAGGCAGGTGAGATGAATTCTTCTTATGAAATCCGTGCAATACAGTGAGACAGATATCTTGACCTTAGTTTCACTGAAATTCTATTTTCTTGAGTGTTTGCCTCATTCTTTTACTACATCTTTGCTTTGCCTTGTATGTACCCAATGAGTCTTGACTCACTAACATTGCTTCCTCCAGGAATTCCTAAATTCAGACAAACCATTAAAATGTCCTTACTCCTTAAATGCTGTCTCTGACAATTTAACATTTTGAAAAGATGGTACTATGCCCTTCCTGGGCAGCGCAAGTCAGATCCCGATTCTTCAGAGGAAAGCTTTGAAAATAAATCAATCATAAAAGCATAAGTATGATTTATTTCTCAGTGATAATTGGTCTACATATGCCAGATATATAAGATATTTATTTTTAAGCTTACCAGTAACCTCAGTTGTGGCAAATATTCATTAAACATCCCAATATTGTAGTATTTTTCTTTGATTTAGTGTATTAAAACTAAGCTATTAGTTTTCTGTGCAATCCATTTCGAATGATGATAACTGTCTTTCTATAAAGACAAATAGCCTTGAAAAACAAGTTTTAGAAATTCTGTAATGACAAGAAAGATTTGTATCAGTACAGGGGTAATTATGTTTTTTAAAAGCTTTTCCATTCCAGTATCAATTAGGAACATTGTGGCTTTCTTCCACTATTTCATAACACTTACCCAGAAGACGGTTTGTCTTTTTAATGCTTTCTGTTGTAGAATTACGTATTTATGATTACAAACCTGAGTGATTAAATTCTAAGAATTATCTGGACTCCCTTGACTCTGTGAAAACAAACATGGTAATATATTGAAGCACAGACACTGTGCTCCGTTATAGCTCTCATATTGACCTTTGTAATTTTCAAAGGTTAAATTTGTAATATGTGAACTTTCTAAAATTCATTTTTACCTAAATAAACAAATGACCACCATGCAGATAGATGCATTTCTAGAATAAGCATCTGTTGTTGTCAAAAGAGGACACTGAATTGCCTGCCATATAAATTGCCATGGAGAGGAAATCCTTCATAGTTTATGAAACACAAAACTGTATGCGAGCATCTCTATGGGTCATAGAACATTATACTTTAATTTAGCAGTGATTTATCAGAGCAGGAGTACAGTTTCACATGTGTGTTGTCTTTTTAGAGCTGAATATTATTTCTTGATTAGTTTTCACCCATATATTCAAGTAGGTCGCTAGTCATTATCTATTTATGTTATGCCAGTTCAGAATAAATAACTACTACATTTCACCGATAGAACTGTATGCTTCAGACACTCTAGAGTAAGATACATGAAAGTACTTATTTATTTGGGAAAGTAAATTATCCATGTCTGATTGAAATGCCAAATGTAAAATGGATCACAATTCTGACTGATCTAATTTCTTTAAACAGACTGCTGTTCTTAAAGGTGCAACTTCTATTTTTTTTTCTGTCTGTGTGTGTACACTCAGCCTTTGCTGGGAGGCAGGTGTGGTGTTTGGTGACTCGATGTTGATTAGAAGCCTAGTCTGGAGGCCTGGAGCCTTCATGCACTCGCTACTGACACAGTTCAAAACCCAAACCCAGGGTCAAATGCATCCTCAGAGTTTAAAACTTGTAATCCCCACTGAGCTTGACAGCTGAGTCTACCTGGGTTTGACATGTAAAGCAAGCTACAGTGTGGTAACCAGAGGCTACTTGACATCACACAGCCGTGTTTTGGGACCCTTGAGGCTGCTTCCACTGTGAATTTTCTCAGCTTTCCTGCTAAAATGTGTAAAGGCAATATCTGCTTCTCAGCCTCCTCAGCACTCACCTACCACCTCAGAAGCTCTCAAATGCTCATGCTAAAATATTAATACAAATTTGACATAATTAAGTTCAACTTATAGCAATTGTTTTTCTCTTGTGTTTTGCTTGGACTTTGCTTCTTGTGCATGAAGCCTGAAGAAAATCCTTGCTTATCTGAAAACTAGTCTACCTGCTGATATAACTCAGTGTAATAAAAGACAATATTTTTCACTTCAACAAATACAACTGTTTAAGAGCATCTCCACAGAGTCTTATTTAAAGTGTTGGCAGGTAGCTGAATCTTAGTGATCACACAGCTATCCGTGTGACACAGAGGATGAAAATTGGTGTTAACCTGACTACTCTCAGAGACTATCTCGGCGGTTTGCTAGCTGCCCATACCCTACTTTTACTGCTTTTGGTGGGACTCTCTGCATGGTGGCCGGTCCTCTGGACTGGGAGAGCTGTCTACTGGCACAGCACATAGCTGAAAGGCACAGATGGGCAACACAAATGAACAGCACCTTAACAGGTTTCTTTGAGCATATACATTAGCAGTATTTAAAACTGAATGAGGTGAATAACACCCAGATAAAGTGTGATTATGTCACCTCTTGACTTTCTTTCATAACAACCTGAAAAAGGACAAAGTGTCCCTGAAAGCAAAGGCTAGCTCATGTGATATGTTCTCTAGAATTATGGCAGTCAACAAGAAACTTGAAGAAGCTCAACTATTTATAACAAAAACAGAAGATGAATGTGGTAACCATCATTTCTCATTCCTTGAAAAGTTTAGTCATGCAATTATTCAAAAATTCCTGAAGTTGTGTCTGACCTGAACAGATTTATTTTGTGTCAGAAGCCTTGTACACTCTGCTGCCAGTTTTTTTGTTTATAATATTGCACCTATAGAGCAGCATCTTGCGTCCTTCAGCTTTTAAAAGCAAGCAATTGCAAGATCCATTACCTTAGAGTAAGTGGCAGATCTGGATTTCTTCATAATTTAACACGATGAGCTCTTTTTATACCCATGTGAAAAAAATTTAATTTCATGGATGTTTTGACAGTGCCCATCAATTTTTTTCAGAAGGCTGAGGAAGCTTTTGATCTTTCCTGAAAATTAATGAACTACTGAACAGAAAAGAACCAAGCAAGAAAGAAAAAATCATCCTTATTTTTCCTCTGCAAATAGAGTAATTTCCCACAAAGAAAATAGGTTTATGTGGTGAATCGATACAGCAGATTTATTTCTCTACCAGAAAATCCAAAGCCAATGAACACAGTGTAAAACACAGGACTGCTACACAACGAATGGAGAGCAGGTGAACTCGGAGGAAGGGGGACTGCGAGCAGCTTTGCTGCTATGAACCTTATAATGTGAAATTACACATTTCCTTAGTAATACCATTGTCATCTTTTTCATAATCACTCTGTTTTTACCATGTGGCCTTAATAACTTGTCTGATCTTCTAGTATCTGTGAGGTTCTGGTAGCTCAGATTTATACTAGACAAGGTCTCTGCCTTATCTTCAAGTGAAAACATGTCAAGGGTGAAACTACTTGTTCTTTTGCTGAATGCATCAGAGAGGATTCCCTTTCTTCTTTCTTCCATAAAATATTGGGTGAAGATGAACATATATATATATATATATATATATATATATAGTGTGTTTTGTATTTTCAAAACAAAAACTGACTTACTAGAAAACTTCAGGAATCTCAGGTCAGCCCTTGTTATGTGTTCTAATGAAATATCATAAGTTAACTCATGCAATTGGCTCAGCTAGAACTGGCCAGACTATTTTTTTCATCAAAGTCATACAAAGCAGGACAGGACTATTTTCACACACTATTAGCAATTGAGTGTTGTTCCCCTGAAAAATTCAGTGCTTGCCTCCATTAAAGTGAATCAAGTCAGCTGGAGAAGTCTTTATTTGGGGCTTAATTGGACTAATCATGGACTTCCAGTTCTAATGTGAAGCAGCCTGTTGAGCTGGAACCATTCTGTTCCTCACTAAAGTAAATCAATTTAATACTTATTTAGGCATTGTGCATTCATCTCTAAGTTTTACTTAGACTTTGCCCAATACTGTTCTCCCTCTGTCTTCCACACAGGAGAAAAGCTGACAAGGACTTCAGAAATCCTTAATCCTAGTTGCTAAGGCAAACACTTTTCAAATCACGCCTCCTCTAGGGAGAGGACACTAGGAAACACAGTCTCTATAGCCTTTTAGTGCCTTTCTCACCCTGCCCTCTGAAGGGGTAAATAATGTTTCTTGTGCTGTCTATAGCTATCTAGAAGAAAACCTTGGCCATCGCAGTTTTTGCCTATTCCTGTTCTACCTGGAGTTTGCAGGTAAGGTGGGAGCCAGGAGGGTCACAGACATATATCCAGGGGTATATATCTGGAGATATATCCACTGGGCACTGCAGAGCAGACCGGTGTTAGCTGACAGAGAATAGGGCCAGAGGAATGATGTCCAAGTACACTGTAACTTCTAGGTCACACTAGAGCTTGAGTAGCTCCACATCAGTCCAAGTCTTGGATTTTAACTGAAGTGCTAATATCCTTAGATCTTTTACTCTGGTAGCATAGTCCCAATCACCAAAGAATATGAGGAAGATGCCACTTTTTGGGTGATGATAATATCAGACGAGAAGAGCTCCAAACATAGTGTTTTTATGTCCAAGCCCCACTTAATTTCACCAGCCTTTCTCACTACTATCTCAATATTAAAACATATTCTGTCACTCTGCAACTTTTAGGCAATATATATGTTTAATACCTTATAAGTCAAATCAGTGGGATCCTGAAAAGAACGTGGAGAGGGTTTTTTTTTCCTCTTGCAGAACTAATTGCTCTTTAAAGCATCTTGGGGTGAATAAAATTATTGACAATTACAAGACACTTACCGAGTAGATGACATGAAAATCTTCCAACCCAAGTGGAAGAAAAGCAGAAGAGAAGATCAAAAATAATTGTGGTCAAGGAGAAGTGCTCATAACTTTGGTAAAGGTAGTTCAGCCTTAATTTTGCAAGAGATTTTTTCCCCTTTAAGTTATATACAGAACAATTTCTAGAACTTCTCTTTTCTCCTGTGCATTATTAGTTATCTTTATTTCTGTATAGCAAGAATATTCTGTAAACAAGAGACGCTCAGGTCAAAGAAAGGACAGGCTAAAGCATTCACCTCCTGTCAAAACCACTAGTGTTTAGGACAAATATGGGAATTTTGAAAAGAAGTATCTGTATGTAGTAGAGCCCTGGGGTACAAAGTGCTTAATGCATTGCCTTCCTACACTAGCCTTGGCTGTATTGGCTTTTTTTAATTGCACCCTAAGGCTTGCACAGAAAAAAAGCCTTTTAAAATACATTAAAAATGGCACACATACCATCTGTGAGATACTAGTCATGTTACAGGAAAATATGGATTTGCTATGAGAAAAGAAGTAAATCTGCTTTGATAATTTTCAGCACTGAATTTTTCAGGGGAACAGCACTCAGTTGTTAATAGTGATTGTACAAAGTAGGTCAGCTAAGCAGACCCTGGGTAGCACAGCAGCATGAGTTTCTACCCTGAAGTGCTTAAAAGATTTTAAAAGGCACATGGTAGAGGAAACAGGAAGATGGAAAAGGAGACGAAAGTTATGACAGGCAACCCAGAGGCAGTGGGATAAGGCCATTGCACTTGAAAGGATTCATTTATGTGGGTGGTTAAATTGCCAAACCAAAAACTGGAAGATGTGGTGAAGTTATCCTTAATTCAGGGAAAGTGCTTGTTTAGTCGGACTTCCTTTCTTTGTTGAGGGCATCACCTCTGGGATTCCATAGTCTATCCTGGTCTACATGAGAGTGGTATCGTAGTCTAGCAGTAACACCGGATCCTCGCTACCAATCATTTCTTATTTGGGGAATCTATGGCAACCTTCTTCTAACAAAGTGTTATTTCTTTAACACATAGAAGACGGCAATAGTGGGGAAGAAAGCTTTAACAATAAACAATCTCTTTCAGTCTTTTGACACATCACCTTGGAAAACAAATACTGAGCAAAGTATGTCAACCAAATGGGAGAAAGGCGATTACACTGTTCCAAAGATGTGTGATGTGTGGGCCATCCTGGGAAGAGGATGGACAGATGAAGTAGCTGATAAGTCTCATGGCAGTGTTCAGATAATGATAGGCACAGCATGACAGCTCATGAAGGCATGTTATGGTAGGCCTGTTCCTCAAATTCCATTGTGAGTTTAATTTCCCTCAGGCAAAATAGTTTCCATGCTTTTTTTTGCTATACCTTTGAACATCATTGTACCATCATACCTTTGATGCTAACTATTTTCTAGATCATAATTTGTTTTGCCTGACTACAAAGCAAAATAATTTCTTATTAAATAGTGCATGCCACTAAGAATAAGCAAATTCTCCATATTACTACATATTTCTGCTCAATGTGTTTCCAGTTGTACTGACCCATTTGTTTGTAATCATTGATTTAATGACAGTATCTCAAAGCAGCATTTCAAATCAAGAGCTCATCAAAGCTTGCAGTGAATAAACAAACTAAGGGTTCATCCCTGCTAATCCACATCATTACTGGGACAACTGAATTAGGCCCCAAGGTCACTTCGAGTTCAAGTGGATTCACAGACTTCAAATATTTTTCATATGTAATTCCTCACGGAACCATTTTTGCTGGACCTTTCTCTTTTAGAAGTTAACGGATTATCTCTAGCTAAAAGTTTAAGTCTTGTGGGAGATCCCCTAAAATTTTTATACTGTGAGGACCTTTATCTCCTTGATTCTTCAGTCCACCACAGTTTATTTCTGACACACAATCCTTATATCTCCGAGAGAAGTATGACTTAAAAATATGCAAAAAACATAAAGATATGGGATATTATTTCAGAGCATTTTTTAAATATAAAATTCTTCCACTTTTCTGAGGTCTTTTCAGAACAGAATGGATTAAACCACCGCTGAAGTGACTTAAATCATAATTAAACTTTAAGACATACCCATCATATTCCAGAATTCACTGAGGAGGAAAGTACACATCAGAAGTAACCAGTCCAGCCATGTACATGATGCATAAAACTGTAGCTCTTTAGTGTATGACACTTTTTGTGAGTCACTTCTCAAAGGAGATAAATGAATCATGCCCAGTTTACTTCAAATCACAAAGTGCCATTAGCTACTATAATCAGACATCGTTACAACTCTTACTTCAATAAAAATCCAGGCTGGCAGCCATTCAGTCTTCTCACATACTGGCAATGATTCCGAAGATATCCTGTCTGGATTGTTTTAGACCTCACTCTACAGATCTGGACTTCTTCAGCATAGGGACAGAATCGGTCATTCAGGAGTGATACTTTACAGCTTACAGTTATACCACAGTTAAACTTGTAAGTTCTACAAGAAACAGTCAAACACTTCTTAATTTATGGATCCCAAGGATTTTGTTTTATTTCATAAAATATAATTTTTTTTCAGTAGTGTATTGTTTAAAGGAGGGACCTCATGCTCATAAAATGTATTTTGAGAGGTAATTATGTTTTTTTCAGTAACATCATGGGGAACAATTCCTCTCTTCCTGGAATTTCCCTGTGAACGGTTTGGAAATAAATAGAGAGATAGTAATAAATAGAGATAAATAGACATAAATAGAAAAAATGTCTGGGTGGTCTGGTTTCAAACTGAACACAACTTTCTAAGCATAAAGGAAAAAAATAAGGAACCATAAATTGAATAGCAAACTTTAGGGAAATGTTTGGCAAATATGTTCACCTTTTAACTCAAAGTAGAAGATGTTGTATTAATAACTTTTTAAAGCAGTATTTCCTCGAGCAGTTTTCCCTGAAGGAATTAATTCAGAAAGGAAGCAAATGGAGAAAAGGTTAATGGAAAGAAGGTTAATGAAGAACTACTACAAGTTTCAGTGCTCTGAAGGAGATGCTTATGCTTAGATTTAAAATCATTTAGATTTCAGTAATATTGAATGGTCAATAAGTGAATGTCAGTGACAGTTCATAGGTTAAACAAAAGGCTCAAGAGGCCTCATACCCAGTGGTACCCACCCAGATTCCAGATCAAGTTTGGAAGGTGATCAAAAGCCCTAGTAACAACAGTTCCCTGGCATTAGGTGGGGAAATTTTTCCTTTTGATTCCATCATCAAAATAATGATGATGATGATGATGTCAATGATGATGACTTGGGTAACACTTGTAGGGTGACATGAAAAAAATTAACCTTCACTTGAATTTTGGTGGAATTCTGCTGAAAGAATCTTAGACCTGTGAGTGAAGGACCTATCTACTCTTGCTTTTTCTCACCTAAAATATCTAGAAAACACTGCTTCATGAAATATGTATGAGCAAACAGAACTGTGCCAAAGACATACCTAACCTATCACCAAATATTCCTACAAAACACAAGCTGCAAGACTCAACACTTTAACTATCTTCTAGGTGACAAGGGTGTAATAACAGAAAAAAAATTAGGAAGAGTTTTGATGTATAATCAACCCACCTAACTCCTAATTTAAATGATTAGAGTAGGAGTAGATTCACACTTGGCTCCAATGTTAGTCAAAAGTGTGATAATAGAAATGTGTTCTGGGGGTATCTCCAGAATAAGACTTATGTCAGCAATTAGATTTGTCTGTGTAGAGAACCAAGAACAAATGCGGGGGTATCCAGAGAAAATTCAATTTGTTCTGGAATACAGAAAAAAATTAGGAAGAATCTAGACTGCATTTTTAAAACACATAAATGTCATTCACTTACCAAAAGAAATAATAGAAAGCTTTGTTTTTGCATAAAGAGATCAGCTTCTTTGTCTGGAATGATCATTACAAATTGCACAGAACTTCATATTGCAGAGGTGTCTTTTCTAATTTTTTTCAAACACTTTTGTCTATGGTTCTGCTGTACTCTGATAATTTAAGATTTTTTGGGGGAACAGCTGGTCTTGGTCATTTCCCTTAACACATTTTGAGTCCAATTTTAAGTCTTGACCACTTTGGTGAATGAAATAAAAAAGAAAAATAAAAGTATTTTCTAATAATTCTAATAACTTTGATAGGGAAAGAAAGAGCTTGGGAAGTCAAAATCAGTACTTTTGCTTGGGAGTAATTGTTCGTATTCATCCATTCATCCATAAGAGAAAAGAAAATAACATAAAATTACTTCATAATTTGACATCAGTGAGCAATCCCTGTGTATATTGAATTGTGAAGAGTGATTCTCGCTAATGCATTTAGCAAATGTTGGAAAAAAATCATTTTCAAATGCAAGTTTTCAATCATGTAATTGCATATTATTCCCATAATTTAGTTTCCCCCTTTTTTTGTTCTCTTGTTCAAGAACATTAAAGTGTGTTTCCAGTCCTATTGCTATCTTAGTGACATCAGTAAGAACAGATTTCAAAGATTCTTCTTTCTCTGTTTTTGAAGTATATTGCCCTCTGCATAAGAAACCAATTGGAGGCAAATAGTCCTGCTAGATACATTTGGTAATGACAAAATTAATTTTTTAAAAACTCGTCCAAAACCACAATGTCTGGTTTGGGGATTATATTTCACCTAATACTGTGGCATTGCTGGAAGTTCTGTGACAGGATATTGAAGTCCCTTGGTCATTTAATGTCCTCTAGATCCTGACTCCCTTGAATCCTGTCTCTCAGAATACCTCAATTGCAAAGGGGAAACTTGATGCCAGAGACAGCAGAAGTAGCTGGGCTCATTTGGAAGAAAGACCTCAAAATTAAATTTTTCAGAAGGGCTTTTAGGGAGAGCTAAATTTTACATCCAAGAAGACAGCTTAAAATCATTCTTGCTCAAGGAATTTCTTAAATAGAGCACCAGCTCCCAGTCCTGGTTGAAATTTATCAGAACTTCTTCCTCACATGAGGTTTCTCAGTGTAAGGTTACCAATGGGAAGACTTTTTCATGTCTGGATCTGTATTCTTCTATAAAAGTTTTACTTTCATCTGTTCTTATCGTAGTTCCTCTGCTCCTAGAATTTACCTCATTCCATGTTTTCCAGTGATACTTCCCATGATATGGTATTCTTTCTCCTCTCAATTTCAGAAAGAACCTTTGGTGTCATATAAACCAGTTCCTTTAAGATTTTCCAGAGGTAACTTGAACTTGTCTTGAAATAGCTGCACAAGAACTTCAAAACCAAAAAACGAAGCTTAGCAATTGCTTAGCAAATAGTACTTGTCACCTTCTTAAGGTGGACGATGCTACAGAAAGTAGTGCTTTTTTCTCCCTAAATCTTTATGTTTCCAGGTCAGCTATAAATATTCCTCAGCATCAATACTGAAAGGTTGTTCTTGTGCTGTGTTTTAAAGGCTTGGTTGTGCTTTGAAATGTATACCTGCAAAAATGGTGAAGCAGCAGAAAATATCCATTTTTCTCCCTGCCTCAATATATGCAGCTGAACGGGGAAAAACAGTTGTTCCCTTACATTTTTACTTTACCGAAAGGGGAAATGCTCCTAGGAAAATGATCTGTGGCAGTTTTCCATCCAAAGTCTTTCCCCTGTTCATTGCTCTGTACTTTATTTCTACCATTTTTTTTCCTGGGTTATTTTCCATTTCTATTTGTGTGTCCCTCACTTCCCTTTGGTATTTCCACAGTGCCATATAAAGATTTAATTTGATGAAAATTGTTTGTTCTCTGTTTGAAGCAGAGAAACATGGTGTTGGATTAACTAGGCAGTTAAATATAGCTAGAGGAGTCCCTCTCCTACAAGTCCTCAGAGATACCATTCGTTGATTACATACACACATGTAATATAAATTAGGAAGATTGATTCACCTGATGCCCGAAACCCAGATGCAAGTTTGAAGTTTGAATTATAAAGAGAATTTTGCAGTCTAGTGTAATGAATAGGATTTATATTTGCACAGATAAAGGTGTTTCAAGAATGAAAAAGAGTTGCATAAGAATAAAAGGAATTGTTAAGTTAGGGGTACATAAATACTTCTGAGCAACTCATTAGCAAAAACTTTGAATATGCCTGAAATGAAGCTAATTTCTTTTACTTAATACTTAATATAGAATCTGTTTGGTTTTTTAAAAAATATCATTCATGAAAAATAATTTCCAGAAACCCTGTCTTGCCTTTTAACAGAATCCCTATGTTTGTACCCTGCAGAATTTAGGAATTCTGCATACAAGGGTGAGGGAAGATTCGTGTCTGTGTGCTCGTTACAAATTTAGAGTGCTAATGAGAAGGGTAACTTCGGTGTTTTCTGTACAGAGTCCCTGATGATGCACTGCAGATCTCAGTGAGTGTTGGCCCTGCCTTTTATGACCAGGTGAACCACCTGGTGGACTAAGAAAAGGCTGTGGATGTAGTGTACCTGGACCTCAACAAAGTCTTTGACACAGTCTCCCACAGCATACTCCTGGAAAATCTGTCAGCCCACGGCTTGGACAGGTGCTCTCTTCGCTGCTCTCTTTGTGGTGAATGGTGCTGCCTCCAGGTGGTGGCCAGTCACCAGTGGTGACCACAGGGATCAGTCTTGAGCCCTGTCCTGTATCATATCTTTACTGATGAACTGGATGAGGGGATTGAGTCCACCATCAGTAAATTTGTGGGTGACACCAAGTTGGAGGGGAGTGTGGATCTGCTGGAGGGTAAGAGGGCTCTGCGGAAGGACCTGGACAGGATGGAGTGATGGGGAGAATCCAACAATATGAGGTTTAACAAGACCAAGTGCTGGCTCTTGCACTTTGGCCACAAAAACCCCTGCAGCACTACAAGAGAAAGAGTGGCTGGATAGAGGTGAGACAGAAAGGGACCTGGGGGTGCTGGTCGACAGCAGCTGAACCCGAGCCAGCAGTGTGCCCAGGTGGCCAAGAAGGCCAATGACACCCTGGCCTGTATTAGGAATAGTGTGGCCAGCAGGACCAGGGAAGTCATTCTTCCCCTGTACTGGGCACTGGTGAGGCCGCACCTCAAGTGCTGTGCCCAGTTTTGGGCCCCTCACTACAAGAAGGACATTGAGGTGCTGGTGTGAGTCCAGAGAAGGGCAACTGAGCTGGGGAAGGATCTGGAGCACAAGTCTTACGAAGTGTGGCTGAGTGAACTGGAAGTGTTTAGCCTGGAGAAGAGCAGGCTGAGGGTGGGACTTTATTACTCTCCGCAACTGCCTGAAAGGAGGATGGAGCCAGTGGGAATTGGTCTTTTCTTTCAGGCAACCAGCAATAGGAGACAAGAGGACACAGTCTTAAGCTGCACCAGGGGAAGTTTAGGTTGGATATTTAGGAAGAAAGTTCTTCAGAAATTCAAGAAAGGATGATTAGATATTGGAATGGGCTGACCATGGAGGTGGTGTAGTCGCTGTACCTGGAGGTGTTAAAAGAAAACCTGGATGTGTCACTCAGTGCCATGGTTATATTGACATCATGGTGTTGAATGATAGGTTGGACTCTTGTTCTCAGAGGTCTTTTCCAACCGAATTGACTTTGTGATTGGGAAGTTCCAGTTACCTCCTTGGAGTCAGCCTCACAGTCCATGCTAGCAGCTCTCTGCTTTGCTAATGTTTTATCTGCTACACTTTCTCTTACCCTGCACCTCTTCCACTGTAAGTCCTCTATTTTTCCACTTTTTCTGTAACCTCTTCCCTTATCTTGCCTAGTCTGTTGCAGAGTGACATGTATGGATCAGTTTACTGGGTGGTCAGAAAGTGTATGCTATTCTTCTCTGGCTGCATCACCAAATGAAACTGTGTCATCACTCAGACATAGTGTAGAATTTTAAAGATACCTGCCAGATTTAAAAAAAATAATAATTTTTTCATGCTTAGAAATATGAGGTTTTGAGCCATTGGATGTAGTTTGGAATTGCTGTTAATATCAGGAAGAAGTACTTTTCTTTAATGAGTTATGCTGACTGGTTGATTGTACATGTATCTCTCCCTGTTCTACAGACCACTCTCTTGCCCAAGAAAGCAATTCCTACTTCTGTAGCTATGCTAACAGTGTTTTCCTAAACATCCCATCGACCTCAGGCTTTGCTTGTCTTTTTATTTCTCTGAGTTGAATATTTTCACTACTTCTTGCATGTGTTGTTGTTGTAGGGAAAATGGAGTTCCCCAAGAATTCATTCTTTTCTTTTAAAGGCTGAGGAAATGCTTGTAAATCATTTTACCTAGAGGAACTTTAAAGGGAAATATAGGGAGCATTCATTTCTATCTATGGGGACCAGAGAAGAGGACTAGAAAACTAGCAATAATAATACATCATTTTGATAATGCTCAAACTAATAACATAAGTTCAGTGCCAAAACTCATGAGTTATCTTGGACATGATATAAATTTTCTCTTGTTTAATACTTACCTTTATACATTTTTTGTCACCCTTGGATCAAGATTATTTAGAAAAGTGGACCTATGTGTGACTCAGTTTAGTTATTTTAAAATTCTTATAGACACTAAAAATGACACAGAAGTTTCATTCTTTGTCAAAATTCCATGAATATTATATAAGAAAATAGGACAAGATGGGAAAAGGCAGATTGCACAAACCTACAGCTACAAAAACCTGTTGTATAGATGTTAGTCTGGGATTATCTACTACGTGTTTTGCAAAAAGACACACCACAGCATGCAACCAAAAGTTATTATACATTGCAGGAAGAGCAAACAAGCATCACTAGTATCTGAGAATATTGTGTATGTCTAATTAGGTGAATGTGAGAAGTAGATAAAAAACCTGAATATGTTTCTGACAATTTGAATTTTAATTAAAAATATTTTTATACAGCTCAGTAAGCAACCTTGAAGTTAGTCTCTTTGCAATTAAGTCTTTAATGCTGCAAATAGTGAATTTGTCACAGCAAATAATTTAATAGTGGGTTGACCTGCTCTGTTTAATCCCTGCTAATTACTGTTCTTTAGATATCTACAATGGCAACTGTAGAATAAAAGTAGAAAATGAGATTTTTTTTTCTTTTGTTGAGGTAAGTAATGTGATGATAAATTTCCCATCCTCGTTGTAGTGTTTCTCTTCTGCATTGCAGCAGTGTCAACTTGATGCAATTCTGCCTTTGAACTCTACCCTTATTTATGGGCCATCTTTCCTGAGCTGGCTGATCAGTGCTTTGTACCTTATCCTTCATTTTTTGATGATGGCTATTCCTGTCAGTAATCATCAGAGATAAATAGCTGATAAGATTCCATGGATTCTGTTTGAACTATTTTTTACATGAGGTCTAAATGTATGTAATCTCTAAAGTGTTCAGTTCCTCTCTTTAAGTTAGCTAAGGTAGATTTCTACATGAATAAGGGTGACATCATCTCTGTGTGGGAAGTATTGAAGAGAACAGAAAGCATGTGTCTGGAATGACTTGCTACTTTAGGATATTTTCCACAAAATATGTTGTACCTAAATGGAGTTGGACATTAAAATGTGAGCTGCAGCTCATAATGTTGGAAGAGTTGCTGTGCACTAAACTGTAGGGGCTCTAAGAAAGGCCTTAGGCTCATAGATGTGTCTAGGAAGTAGAGTGGACCAACAGAATTGGATCTATAAAATAATAGAGTTGATTCTGAGGATCTGACATGTATGCTGTATGTATTTAGATTTTCTGTTTTAGTTTGGGTTATTTTCCTCTGCTATCAAGGACTGTGTCCATTTCTGCCTGAAATGCACAATTAGATGTACACCTAGAATTGCTTCCAGTTGCTTCCAAATGCTTCCATCTTCCAGTCTGGTTTCATCCAAAAGGAGTTGCAGTTAGGCACTCCATGACCAACCCTGCAATGGAAATTGAATTATAGTCCATGGGGGAAAACCAGAAGATTCAATTTCAAGGTACACTCCTGATTTGAATAAGCACACTAATGTGGGGCAAAAAAAATTAATAGAGAGCAATGAGTAGGTGAGAGGAAGTATATGCTGCATTTTTAAGTGAAATGCTGATATACTGTATTTAGTTCTCTTATACAGATTTACAAGGATATCCATAAAACAGAAGTTAGCTGAGAAAATGAATCAGTGAAAGCAAATAAGCTCTTATCAGAGTTTAATCTAAGTTATTAAAGAAAACAAATAAAATTAACCTAAATGCAGGTGTAAGTAATTTCACAGAGAAAAACACTAGCTATTGACTAATGTGTTACTGTAGTGAAGAGAGGGTAATCATACAGCTAAGGCCTAGATAAAAGTTGAGTGAATGTAAATGAATCGATAATAAATAGAGCAATAAATCTGTAACTATGCTTACAGATAAAAAAGTGTACATGGAAGTGATGAACTCTGCATCTTTTAATACTTTCTGAGAACATCTGTTTAGTGTTTGTCAGTAAAGATTCTGTACAACCTTCAACAAACAATTAAAATATTCTTTCTATGATGTCAGGGAAACTTTAGAACAAGTGAACAAAAATGAAACTTAGAAATCAAAAATTAAGAAATTAAATAAATGATGCTATTTGGTGCATTACTGCTAATTTTCTCTTTCATAATTCATTAGAAAGTGAATTAAGAGATGTAATTTGGTGCTTTAAAAGTTATTTCCTCTTCACAAATATCCTCACAAAATACTTGTGTGGTTGTCTTTTTATCGTTCTAACCAGACAGATTAAAAAAAAGAAAAAAAACCCAAGAAATATTAATTTTCCATATTTTGGTAACCTGATAGCAAATGAATTACAAGTATTTCTTCAGCCTTTAAAAGACAAGAATGAATTCATGGGAAATTCTATTGTTCCTACAACAGTACAGATGAAACAACCTTTGTCTCCAGCTGTTTTGTTGGTGGTTTTTTTAACATTAGTTTATATTAAACCTTGAACACTTCCAGGGATGGGACATCCAGAACTTCTTGTGGCACTGTGCCACTGCCTCACCAGAATTTCTTCCTAATATTTGGTCTAAGTCAATTCTCTTTCAGTTTAAAGCAATTACTCTGTCCTATCACTACATGCCTTTGTCAAAAGCCCCTCTCCAGTGCTCTGGTAGCCCTCTTCAGGTACTGGAGGTGCTCTAAGATCTCCTCAGAGCCTTCACTTCTTCAGGATGAACAACCCCAGCTCTCTCAGCCTGTCTTCACAGGAGAGGTGCTCCAATCCTCGGATTGTGATCGTGACCCTCCTCTGGACACTCACCAAGGTGTTCTTATCATCATATTCCTCCCATGAGATATCTCATAAACATCCTCTTATGTAGCGTCTGAACCTTTTTTCACCCCCATTTTGATAAGAAACAGAGTAGATGTTATGTTATCCTATCAATTATAAAAATGCAATTAGTCTGTTGTCTTTAGCAAATCAGAGTGAGATGTTAAAAAAAACCTTTGCAGGAAAAAAGCTTCCTTCCATGTGAGTTGAACAAAAGGTATTTTGTTACAGTTTCTTTAATTGATATCTTAAACTATACTGGACCTGATGTCATAGTTTTTAAAGCTTCTGAGACTGCTTTTCCTTGCCTGAAAATGTTACTGTAATTAATTATTTTATTCAGAATCTAGCAATTACCTGTTTTAAGAGATGACTCCTTCTTCCTGTGCAGTTATCTCCTCTTTGTTTGAAGTGCATTTTTTAGGATATAGAAGTAGCAACCAAATCCAGGAAAACTGTTGGGCCTAATCAGTGTATCTGTATTTGCACATGTGCTTAAGTTCCTTCACTGTATAGGGTGCTAATTTCTTTATTGGGAACTAAATTCTATAACTAGATCCTTGTCAGGAATTGCCATGTTCTACATTTCTCAACAGGTTTCTGTTGATTTTGATTCCCTTATCTTTGAAAACACTTATCTATTTGTTGGGTCTGAATTAATTGATCTGTTTTCATATATAGATATTCAGATAATTTCCTAGGGAGAAGTTAACAGAATAAAAGAAAAGAAATAAATTATTTTCTACATTAAATTTCCCATTTGTTTTAATATGGTAAATATAGCATAACATTTAAATATTGACCATCATTTCTCACAAGAAAGAATAGTTCACCTAGTCAGATAAGAGAAACAACAGTTGGTGATGGTTTACACAGAGCTTTTAGCTTACACTTATTTCTTTGAGGGTTTTTCTCTGAGGTTATGAGGTTTACAGATTTATTGCTCTTCACTTTTATGTTACATTTTCTCTTTAACCATCTGGACAATCTATATGCAGTGAACCTTCAGCAGTTCCTCCACCCAGTGTACCGTTGTCTCTGGAAATTATGGATTTTAAGAAGCACCTCTGAGATTCGTTCAAGCAAGTAAATTTAATTAAAAAGAGAAGAACTATTTGTCCCTAACTAAATATTTCAGCCACAAATGTTGTTACAAAAAGTAGACCCATTAAATATGGTCAGACAGACTTTGGGTCCTACTTTAACAGGAAATATTTGGTTCCTGGTTCCAGAAATGTGTCACTTGAACATAGAAAATCAAGCATTTCAGGGCAGTACAAACCAGACATCTGCAAATACTGAAGAGAAAAACCAATGCAAAATCTTGCCACATTCTCAGATGAAGTGACCAAAATATTTTTGGAAGATCTGATCTTATAGAAGACTACTTTTTGAGAAATAGGTAGATTTTTTTTTTTTAAATGGATCTGAGAATATGCTGATTTAATGGAGGAAGAGAATTTTTCTAAGAGCTTGCAAGCATTTCTGTTCAAATCAAAATTTTTTTTAATCATAAATCTAGGGGGAAAACTCACCAGACATTTTATAGAAAATAAGATAGTTTAATTTGGTTTTCAGGGCTTCTAATAATTAAGTAGTAATGTGAAGTAAGCACACTTCTCACAGTCTATTTTGCTTTTTGGCAACTGCTTAAGCATTAATTTGATTGTGATCAAGAAGTTCTGTACAGTCAGGCAGTCTTTGTGCAATCTCATATAAAGTCTTTGATATCTAATGGCTGGAAACATACTGGAAAGTCTGAAAGCAAAATGTTTAAGAAAATCACAACTGGCTCTTGGAATAACAGGGCTGGGGCTGAAGGAAATTATCTTTTCTTTATATTATCCAGAGGAATAAACTAGAAGCAAAAAAAATGACTTGTATCCAAGTCCACTGGGACACTTTTCAAGACCATTCTTCCTTTTGAGAAGTGGCACTAAGAACACAGTGGGTAGGGGAAGATGGGGAGACAGCAAATATTAGACATCTAAGGAGAGCCTAAGGCAGTTAAGGAATCTGCCTGATTTAAACTTTGTCTTATTTAAGCTAGGCATTTTTGTCCTTAAGTCCACTTGTTCAGTTCAAACAGTTCAAAACAGAAGTGCTATGGTTCCTGCCTTCCTTGGCTGAGTCACAAGGGTACAGTCTGAGATTTATGTAACCCCTCAAACTGTGTCCATATGTGGTCTAGACTAGGAGGTCCTTGCTTGCCCATGGGCATTGTACTGTGAAAGCAACGTGCTATGGGCAGCATCCCTCTTTTTGCTCCATAGCAGCAGCCAGGTGCCACTTCCAATGTTTTTGGAGGGCTTTGTTGGCAGCAAGAAAACTCTTGAGCCACGCACTGAGGATTGGTGTAAATGTCTATGCATGAATGGTCAAGTCGAATGTTCTGATTTATCCTTTGCTGCAAGTCAGGCTGGGTAACCAAAACAGTCCTTTCTGCCTAGGTATGTATTCAGCCTGCTAGATGGTTCTAAAAAGAAGAATGTCAGGCATTTATTTTCCATCAGATTTCCAGGACAAAAAATAAAGCAGTTTGCTGACATTTCAGAGCACTTGCAAATACGTAATATGCTATAAAAATTGATGAGGCAAAGAAGGACTTATTCAACATATTAAAGCATTCAGAAAAGGATTAAAGATTGAAGAAGAGAAGCTGAGTTAAGAAACTCCCTTTAAGAGTAGTAGAACAGTAAAGAATGATGAAGTATTTTGGTCTAATCCTTTAAAAGCATTTTGAACGATCTACTAAAACAGTAGCAAAAACAATGAAAGTGAAAGCAATAGAGAAGCAAAAGCAAACCAAAACCAATACAGAGTCTCCAGAAAATAACTCTAGAACTTTTTCTGTGTTTGTATACAGTATAGCATCCTGCTTTTTCATATTCACCGAGGAAAATGGGAGAAAGATAGTGGGAAGCTAGGTGCCAGCCTGGCCTTTTCCTCTCCTGTTTTAATGCATTTCGTGGTGAGAAGTTATGGCACCTAACATGTTCCTCCCACATTGCAATTGAGTCCAAAGTAAATTTGTCCAGGATTAATAATCTAGATAAAGACAGATAATGTGTAGTAGATCTCAATGGAAGCTTCATTTCTGCTTTTTTGTGTTTTGGATATTTTGCTTGTCTTTGATGCTTCCTACAACCAGAGATATTTGCAGGACACCTTGGAAATTACCAAGGAAGGGACAATTCTAGCAACTTTTTAGATTATTTTTCCTCCTGTACCCATCCTTTTTCCTGATTTAGAATCAGAATATTCTTATGCTGATATATCACCAGATGTCAGTTAAGCAAACAAACAAAAAAGCTTTTGTAGAAAATCAGCATCATAACTGCTGGCAAAATTCTCTATTAGTCTGCTGCTGGGAGGCTCAGATGTAGACTTGTTCTGTCCAGGCAGAAATAACCCGTGCCTGGAAAGGCAACCTGTGGTTATTAGATACTCTATATTTCAAAATTATTAGAAAGTTGGCCTCATGGAAGTCAGTGCAAATGGGAGTTATTTCAGTGGATCAGGTTTTTGTTTCTTCTCCTCCTTCTTCTCATTTAGTTTGACAAATATGAATATAAATCTGTAACTGCTGATCAGACAAATAAATGCCAGAGGAAGAAAAAACTTTGAAAATCTGTCTAATTTTGAAGAGTTAGATAACCTTTATTCATTGACCACATAGTGACTCCTGAGAGGAAAATCATCATCTCTGTGTTTTTTAAATATACGTTTTATATAGTATTAAAATTGTGCTAGAAAGGCATAGACACTTAAGTGTGGGCAACTTTTTCTGCAGATCTTCAGCCATTGTTTTCCTTCTACAATCTTTGTTTTGCCAGTAAGGAGTTTTCTTGTATATTTGTTTTTGATAACCTGTCTCTCTGTAGTAGCATAAGAATCCACTGATGGCAATTAATATGGTAAATTGTAATTGCAGTTTTGGAGAGTGTCTACTATAAGATACAGTGATTCATTAGCATAATCACAGACTGTCTATTTAAAGGTCATTCTTGCTTCCCAGTTTATTTGTAGAAACATTAAATATAACTTGCCCTCAAGATAAAACAATATGAAAAGAACCTTACTATATCTCCTTCAATTTTAAAAAAATAAAAGTAATTTCTAAAAAGGTCTGTTTTAATGACAATGATTTGCTTTGCAACAGCTAGCAGTCAAAAGTGTTCTGATATGTGTAAAGCAGAGAATTCCAAAGTCGCAAGCATGTTCAGTAAATAAAATCGGATTATTGCTGGAAAATTCAGTTCCTGTTTTGACATTGCCAGAATCAGAGAGGTGAATTTCGTTCAGATTGCTTTGTCAGAAATTCCAAGGCTACCTTGGGGCTATTAAATGCTCAAGTACTTTTCCAGGGAAAACCAGTGGGAATAAATGTTAAAAATAATAGATTAAAAATAATGTTTATGTCAGACAGTGAGTAAGTACAAAAATGACCCAGCATTTAAATGCTTTTAAAGAGAGTAATTTATGCCTACAATAGACTAAAAATAAAAGATAGATAAAAAAGAAAAGTCATTTAAAAGGAGTAGAGTGGAATGCTTGTAGAGATAAAACTGATACGGTCAGTTTTTTCAATCCTGTATATGAAATGTTTAGATAAAAGGCACTTTGGAATGCCACAGTAGGAGATAAAGCATCTTCTTTTCTCTTGCACAGCTCGGAGGTAAAATCAAAATACAGCTCCTTCAAGTTTATGAAACTTGATTGAAACCGGCAAATAAACTTCATTTACTGCCTGACAAGACTCAGCAGCACAACAGGGCTCATGAGAGGCTGGGATCAGTGATTACCATCTCACAGCTGAGTGCCATGTCCCAGCTCTTTGGGGTAGATTTATCATCACGTATTCAAGCTCTAGTGTAACATTTCCTTCTCTTTGGATGTGTGTGAAAGTGTGGTTGAAAGTGCTGTTCCACAGATGCTTTTTCAAAACAACAATATAATCCTCTTTCAGAAATTCTCCCATTAAAAAGAGAAGGTATTCAAGGTATTCATCACAGTCCCACAACCAGGCCTGCTCTCGTGTGAGAGAAGCGAGCAGCTCTGTGGCACAGAAGCCAGTGTCCCACCTAGAGAAATGTGCTTCTTTCGTCTCAGCACGTGTTACTCCAGTCTAAATCTTGATCAAATGTCAACTAAGTGCCATGACTTCATCTGGACCATCTGTCTATAACTTGTTAAAAACACTTAAACAGCCTTAGGTCCCTCTCCAGAACAAAGACCCTCCTGACTTGGGATCACAGGTATGCCAGCTGAGAACATTTGGACATTACGGGTATCTGAGTATCCTCAGCTAGTTTAAGATGGACTTCATGAATTTCCTTTTGCTAAGTCATCATCAGAATTTTCCTTCTCAACATACAGGCATGATGAGATTTTTGTTTTCAAATTATAATTAAAAAAAAATATTATGGCTGGTTAGTGTGCTTAGTTCCATACAAGTGCATGCATTTGTGCTAGCTGAAAGGTGACTGAAAGCAGCAATGCTGTAAAGATAAAGAGAACCTATTTTAACTCTGAATGAACTTGCTATGCACTGTCATTTGGGTTTTTTCCCCCATCACTTAGGCTGCATTCACCTATATTTTTTTTCTGGCGCTTCTGCAGTTTTCTCAAATGAACAGTGATCATGAAGAGTGAAAAAGCATCCATTTTAGAGAGGCTAGGTTGCTGCACTGTGGGCCAGAGCCACTGTACATTCCCTGAGCTGCTCTCCAGAACCATTCCCTGCATGGATGATAGCAGCCATGTAGGCACACTACTCAGTACCAAAGGACAGTGGTACCAAGAATGCGGTTTGCAGCTGCTGCAATTTTTCTCCGTCTCAGTGTCTGCATTCCTACTACAACCCAAAATCCACTTGGACCACACTAGATAAGCATTCCTTTGCCTTAATCCCTTTAATCCCCTACAGTTTAATCCCTCCCTTAGCACAACTGCTAGGCACCTGATGGCTGCTTCCACTCCGCAAGCAGCACTGCATATATGCTCTGCAATATATTAGCCATTGGCAAAAGCCGAGGGGTAATGCAAATGCTGCTTGTGCTTCTGCACCAGCTGAGGCAGCGGGGATGGGAGCGAGAGATTTCTGGTATCAAAGCAAGAGCAGATGTGAGCACATCTCTGCAGGTTGGACAGTGGGGTGCCTGTCTGGGACTTGAGAGGCTCTGGAATGTTTAATGTAGGAACCATGCAGTGTCTGGAGAGCAGAACTCCCCTTATACAGGTTGCATTTTTGCTCATTTGTGCAGATGTTGCTGGGCTTTACTGCACCACAACTCTCAGCAAAGGAGCATCAACTTGCATCATGTAAGGCAGCTTCTCTTGCAGGGTTATGAGTCTTCTGTGATTCACGGTTCGAGAACAGGATGGCCCCATGTTCTCCTGTTTTACAGAAAGTTTTTCTCTGCCAGAAGACAGCCATATCAAAAGAGAAAGTCAAAAAATGAGGCAAACAAATCTGCTTAAAATCTTCCTTATCCACCACAATACCTGGTCCATGCAACATGTTTCTCTGTCATCTCACACTGAACGTAACCTGTCACCCTCTCTTGGCTACTTCATCTGACCCAGGCATAAGCATCACTAGTTAATTGAATTGAGGTAAATACCTGTGGTTGTGAAACCAGATCTCTCATACCTGAGGCTGCAGAAGTTCCCTTTGGTCACAAGAAAAGTTGGATTTCATCTGTACTCCTTCTCTTTGGTGTTTACTGATGGCAAGTTTAAGTGCTTGGCATGTCACCTGTCATGACTCTCTCCTGGTTAGATAAGCAAATGTTTTCAGGCAAAATGCTGCTATTGTGTGGAGTAAGAGTAGGGTCATTGCCTGCACCACTTCTCCTGAGAAATTTATGCTGTTTGGGACTACCTCTGTTCCAAGTCTGGCATACAAGTATGTTAAAATCACATTACTGACAGAACAAACACATGTTCTACAGTGCTGTTTTTACCTTTGCTGAGGAAGCAACATCACAGCCTGACTACAGTAATAATTAAGGTTGTTTCAAAATTCATTTCCTCTCCTGTGGCACCAGCTACATTTCTCATTAAGCACAAAACGCATCTCTCTATGCAGTTTTATCACAAGGAGTCAGGAAACGCAGCTGAGATAAATGCATGAAGAGCTTGAACACTAGTCTTGAAAGTGCTCGGGCACACAGCTTTACTGTACTTGTTTTGTTTAGTAGCATTGCCCTTGAAGCCCAATCTTCCCTCGTTCCTTAACTTTAAAGTAAATCATCTCAACACTAAAGCCCAGTAAGGTATACTTCACCCAGAAGGTGGTTGGGCACTGGAACAGGGAAGTGGTCACAGCACCAGCCTGACAGAGTTCAGGAAGCATTTGGACAATGCTCTCAGGCACTTGGTGAGACTCTTGGGGATGGTGCTGTGCAGGGCCAGGAGTTGGATTCCATGATCCTTGTGAGTCCCTTCCAACTCGGCATTTTCAGTGATTCTGTGATCCACAAGATGTTATTCTATATAAAAAAAGAATGTCTAATAGCTGAAAGTGGAGAACTTATATCCAGACCTGACCTATAACTGAAGTGTGGCAGTATGGCACTCACCGAAGCCTAGGGCAGCAGGACAAGTCCACAAGAGGATGCAGAATGCCAAGTCTGACATCCTTTCATTGAGGAGATTTAGAAACCTTAACTCCCTCTGATCTTTCGTGTTTGGGGAGGATCATTTGCTGCAAGTCTTCATCTGTATGTCTGTGAGGTTTGAGATGGCTTAGAACTTTGGTGTATGTGGTTACATATGTGTGTGTGAGATGGACTTGCTATATGTGTGTGTGCATGGGAGACAGACATACACATATCCAAGGGCACCTTGGGTAGGTGTGGTTTTGGGTACAAGGCCCTGCACCTACCTTGCTCCCAACCAAAACGGGGAAATTCTCTTCCTTTACACCACCCAGATTGAAAACAGTGAGCCAAGAGGAGCAAGGGCAGAGGAACAGCTCCAGAGATCCTTCAGCTGTCTGCACTGGGAAACGAGAGACCTGTGTGGGAGTGGTGGGCAGGACTGACTGGCTCAGTGTGGAATGCAGCCTCAGAGCCGCACTTTGGGGCTGGTGTCAGTGCTGAGCTGTCCCAGGCTTCACTGCAGCCACTTCAGATGGACACGGGTGGGGGCCAGAGCAGAGTGGGAACTTGTGTTACACAGTGGTGGGTCACCTCCTGGCATGGCTCTGGGGACAGCACCGTAACACTAAAGCTGAGCATGGGTGTGCTATTCCCTCCACTCTTTGGTCACCTCTGAACACAGCTGCAGCTGCAAGGGGCACACGGGGCAGCACAGCCCCTCCACTGCAATACAGCATGAAGGAAACTTGCTTCATTTGTCTTTCAAGAAAATCCACCCTTGATTAAATCTCCTGGACTCTATTAGTGTTAAGACCAGGTGCCAGATTTCTTTATACTATAAATGAGAATGGCTAAGAGGACTTTGGCTAAATTACTCCTTGCATGGGTTTGACTCACAGTTAGCAGAGAGTGTTTAAAAATGTGGGATGAGGTTACAATGAGTGCCATACAAAGACAGGAAAAAGACATTATGCTGTCCCAGCCTGTGCCAGCACTGCAGATAGCCACGACTATGCATGACTGAGGAATACACTACTGGCCTGAAATACCTGCTGCCTTTTGAAATCTGAAGAAGAAATTTTCATAATAACTACTTTCATTTTCTTTTTCATTATTAAAGTATATAATTGTTAAAACAGATAGACTTCAGGGCCATTTTAATGATGTACAAAAAGCATAATTAGCATGTAAAATAATATCTCACTCTAAATTTTCTGTGTTTGCTCTGGGAAAATGTTTTAGTAATTATGCTGTAGATGTAAATGCTGTGAAGAAAAACTCATTCCTAAGATATATGGCATATGTCTCATTCTGTCCAATTTAGTTTTCTGCATGTTGATGAGAAATACCAGCTTTTTTTTTTTTTTTTTTTTTTTTTTTTTTTTTTTTTTTTTTTTTAGTTATGGGATTGCTTTTGTTAGCATTTGCATGCTTTCCTTGCTTGTTTTCAGTGTAATTTCTTTATCGGACAACCAAGATAAAAAGACTAATTTGAGACAATAGCCTGCTAGTTTATAGATCCTGGAGTGAAATTTTTATTAGGAAAATGTTATGCTTTAAGGTGCACCAAAATGAAATTGTGTTACATTTATAATGAGGCTTGAAGTAATTTAGGAAACATTTTGAAAGAGGGTTTCATTAAAGAAATAAATTAGAAAAAAGCACCTGCACTGTAACTTGGCGCGTAGGTCCTAAAGAAGCTGTGAGGAAGCAGACCAATAATCAGAAATATTTTTTATATGGCTGTCTAAGATGTAGGGATCAAAAAAAAAGTTTCATTTTGGGAGGAAGCTTGACAACTATATGAATGCAGTCTGCAGTTATGACCGAAATTGTTTTTTGCTTTTACAGGCTTAATCTTTCAAATCTGATGGAGCAGTTTTTTTCAGTAATTTGAGTTCCTGAAGTAAAGATATTAACGCATCAAAAAAAAATTATCAAAATAAAAAAGGATTGTAAGCTCTATGATGACTTTTTCTCATTTGTAGGTTTATTATTAGCATATTGCTGTTTCCTTTTTTTATCACTTCTTCTCAATAAGGACATGCATTCAGTTTATAATAGTTCTCTTTCTGACATGTCTTATCTTTCTAAAAGTAATGCAATGTGATAAAGTTTAAGACATTTAGTTCCAGCCATTCATTTAAAGTTAGTTATAAAACTCCAATAACAAGAAAAGAGTTCTTGTTTCTTCCCTGACGCGTTCAGCATCCTGAGCATGTTTGAAAATGATCTTAAAAATTAAGCATAGTGAGGTTAAAATGGATTGTGGTGACAATTCTTGATAAATTTTCCTGATATGCTCAGTGAACATGGAAGGACAGATGGGATTCATTGGTAATCTCACAACAGCCCAAAAAGTGTTGTCATTTTATGTATCTTAACAGCCACAAATAGCTCTTTAAACACTTCCTTTATTCTAAGACTTGTCTTGATGCCCTGTGAAGGATAAAAAATCATCGAAAGCCAAGCTGTACAGCAGAGAGGCCTTAGAAATCTTATGCTCCGAAGGAATTCGTTCACACTCAATGTGCTGATATGTGTGGAAATTTCTAGGTCATACTTCACTGCACTTAGTAGTAGTATTAGTAGCATCATAGTAGAATCCATGCTAATGTTATATAATCCTAATTTGATTATAGATCCAGCATTGATAAACTGACACCTCGAACAACATTCACACCAGCAAATACTCAGCAAGAGGAGACCATAGTTTCTCATTGCAGATGAAGAAAAGGAAAGACTTTTTTTTTTGCATTTTTGTAAGAAGTTCATACTGTGTTTGCTTCTGAAGTTCAGTTTGCCAACTTAACCTTTCCCAAGAGGAAAATTAATTTGGTTAGAATGATGTAAAGTGGTGATCCTTTCAAATATGTAGATCAACGTACTCCTTCTAGATTCAGGGTCAGGAACAGAAACAACTAAAACCTTACATGCAACTGCTTAGTGATACCACTGCCTCTCTAGGGGAACAGGTGCTTTATTCCAGTCAGCATCGCACAATGTTTCTACATTATAACAGTGATTTCACTGACACTGTGTGTGAGTCAGTCTGGTTTCAAAGAATGGCTGTGAAAGTCTTGTTTGTCCAATGATGCTTTGTTTCAAGACAGAAATTTCAGAGATCATTGCCCTCTCCAACTTAAAAGTATAAATTGCATAAATACTCAGGCTAATGCTGTGGACCAGTTTACCCAGTGGGAATGTTCACACATAGAGAAAAGATTTTATATATATATATATATATATATATACATAATACATATTTTAGCCTGTATTTTGACTCATTTTGTCCATCTTTTCTTGAGATAAACACTGAAAATGAGCAGACTCTGGACATTTTCAAGTAAATGCTAAAACTACATACCTTCTTTTGTACCCTGTGAGATGACGTGCCTGAGTCCTTGGGCTCTCAGGTGTTTCTGTAGAGTTGTGTGTTCAGCTGTGCCATCGCACACAGACAGATGCTGTTAGGGTACAGCTTAGTAGCCCCTGGCACACACATTTAAAATCACTTGCAGCCAGAATTTGACTGTTGTGTGATGGCCTGTAACAGGGACACACTAAGGCAAGGATTCAGTAGGTTCCAGCTCATACAAAGGTTCAAAGTCACTTCTGGATCACACCTGCTAAGATCTGGAGCCAAAAGATTCAGCTTCTCGCACGGTCCGGGTGACGTGAATTGCCATGACACATCTCTTTGAGAGGCAAGTTTTCCCACCCTCCATTGCATTTCCATTGTCACACTGAATCTCAATACATTGTGGGAAAACTCTCCTGAAAAAGGCAGGATTTAACAAGAATTGTTTCAAAGCAAAAAAGTCAGTCAGAAAATGATCAGTATCCTAATGGTGTAACACCAATTCTTTCACAAACAAAAACTATACTGGGATCAAAATACAGAATGTTCAGATAACCACAGGGTTCCTAATTATAGTTATTAGGATTAGGGCTTGTGTACTAGTTTCTTGTTTATTTCATTCCTGATAATTTGCCTACAAATATCTTTTACTGTTCTTAGATTCTGCTAAACATTTTTAAGCCCAAATTAATGGAATGACTCAACTTGTAAGCTGATGATTCAGATACCTCAATGATGGGAGTTCAGGAGAGGTTTGCAATAAATAATTTTTAAAAAACCCCTATCTTAAAATGCAAAGTGAAAACTTTGCTCATTTAAATGCTCATTTTGGTTTATTGCATATTCTATTTGGGCCTTGGTTTGCCTCTTTCTGAAAGGCATAAATGTGTTGAATTAACCAGGATTTTTTGTACTGTGCACTTGAGCTTCACTACAGTCATATCCAGCAATTCTGTAGAGAAGCTACAGGAATGAGGAATGCTGCTGTAGGACAATCATACTCTAGACTGCTATCGTGTCACACTTTAAATCCAAAAGAATTAAACTATGTATAATGAGTACTGAACAAAGATATTCCACAATCTAACAGAACTCATTGGGAAAAACATTCTAACCGGGAGAAAAAAGCATGAGACTGAATCTGAATTTTTCCTGGGAAATTCCAGGCATACAGTATAGTAACTCCATGACTTTAGTACTCAACTTGATGTAAAATGGTCTCCTTCATCAAATTTGGTTATATCAATATGAATTGTTGGAAATCACAATAATAATATTTAATCTGGATTAATACCACAATTTGGACAGTTTGCATTATTTCACTACATTTTATGCTTTCCTAGGAGCAGTAGTGCCTTTAGTCATTACAAAAAAGACATTTTATTCCCTTTAAAATACAAAACCATTTGGTACTTGCAGCAAAGGACCCAAACTACACAGATTATCGCTTAGGCTCCATTACACTATCACACAGCTGTATTATTGCCACATTCACCTTTCTTTCCCCATTTCCCTCAAAGTATTTGTAATTTCTCATGTATTCAGAAGAGCTGATTTCTAATTATCATTCTCTGGAGGAAATTCTTTTTTCAGAAAAGTATTGGCCCTATGGAAACTTTTGAGAGCCCTAGGCAGGGGTGAAAACTATGCTGTACTGCACACGGAATAAAAACACAATGAAACATAACCTTTTCCAGAAAGTTTCCAGTGTAAAAGGAGAAAGGCAAAAAATACATATGAAGCAATTGAGTTTTGTCTCCTCATTTAATAATGCAGACATCAGGATAAAATCCCTAATCTCAGTTGGGCCCTTCTTATAGCCAAATGAAGTTGTCGGCCCCTACAGAATTGCTCAAAGGCAAGTGGGGTGAACAGCACTTAGAAGCAACTATTTTTTTCCAAGTCACTATTTTTTCCAAGGACTTCTAAAGGAGACTGGACTGATTGGCTCTGATTAGAGAGCCAGTTGTTAGTGACTAGAATTCAGCATCTTGTTGCTGTAACAATTATCCCTAGTTTCACTGTTGACTTTTTTTTAATAAACAGCTTTAATTCCTGCACATTCCCTTACTATGACCTTTTGTCCTAATACATTTGAAAAAGAAAAGTTTTTCTCTTCCTTATTACTTTATTGGCTAGCCTTAAGTGACTTTTTTTTATCCCACTGATGTATTGTGAGATACAATTAATGTTTGTGTACTGCTTTGAAAATGAGCATCATTGCATCAAATGCTAGTTTGAGGAGAAAATACTTTTTGATGTTCTTATCTGTTTTGTTCAGGCTTTAATTGGCTCTGCATGCATGTTCCTCCCACTCTATGGTTGCAAATTCAACTCTTTTTTAACCTTTGACCTTTGAGCGGTTTCTCTGAAAACTCACAATTGTCACTCGATCTGCTCCATTCATGTCTTTCAGATGTTTCAGAACCCAGGGAGAAGAAGAAGAAGACAATTTTTCAGGTCACAAGGGTGGTTTGATGGACATGGATGCTGGTTTAGTGGAGTGAGGAGAAGCCTTTTGAAGAGCTTGTAGGGAAGCAAGATTACCACTATAGAAAGGAGAGAAGTCACCATTGTTGTCCTTGTGCTTTTTTTTTCCCACTCTGAGAAGTCCTTCCCTGGGATGGGATTCCTGTCTCATGTGAAGAGCAGGAAGTTCTCTTAGTTTTTTGAAAAAGTTTTTAATTCTGAGTTTGCTTCAGGTAGATCAGGGGAAATGCAAGTAGAACAACTAATCGAATGATGGATTTACAACCTGAAGGAAAAGAAAAATGTAATAACTTCATTGAAGCTCTCATTGGACTTGGATTCACCTTATTTCTCTGTAGAGGAGAACCTTTGACACTTGAAAATTGTGAAAATAAACTGGACAAACCCGCAGAAAAATGTATGGTAATGTAGAAACATTACCAAAAAAATTGTGATTTACAAGGTGTCCCACAATTATATGTGTTGCTAGTTCTAGAACCTTGAGATTTTGTGCCTGTACAAACAGTTAAATTTTCTTTTAAATCGTTCACAAAAATGCGTGGTAATCTAAAAATATAAATATGAACAATCTACATCTGACAGTGATCTAATTACATGAATTTGAGAACACTGGCTAGCTATTTTTCAAATGCCTGACACTGTGAAAGCTGGAAAACATGTAAATGTTGTTATTTCTCAAATGACTCACACTAAAACATAATAACATTCTGGAAACTCACACTTACACACACAAAAATCCAAATAAAGTACATAGAAGTGAAAAAGGCAAAGAAGAGATCCAATCCTTTTAAGTCTGGACAGAGTTTCTCTGAAATATTGTGAGTTTCTCTGAACTATTATAAGAGATGCATCTGGATCTGAATACCTTTGGTCTGGACTATGTCTGTTTTTCATGCTGTATTTTCTAAAATTCAGCCACTACTTTAGAATGGATGGAGACTTTGTTTGTATACTTGGTAATGTCAAGTGAATATTTGACCATAGGAGCTTCATTTAATCATGAAAATAAAACGTCTCTTTTTTAGTACCAAAAATTCAGCTTGGCTGGAAGTAGTGTTTCATGATTATATTTTTGAATGGAGATTGCTAGCAGTGCCATGAGATTTAGAAGGCCATCTGTACAGCTTGAACACTGAGTAGTGACTCTCAAACTTAGTACAGTGCTTATGCTAGGCTGCTTGCAAGGCACTGATAAGCCAGAACTTCATTCTCTGTCTTAATGAATTTTCAGTACTAAGCAAACTGGTAAAACTCACAACCTATATAAGGACAAATAACACAGCAAAACTAGTGGATTAGATGGTGGATTAGATTTTATGCCCTTTATCTTTTACAATGCAGAATAGCCTGTTCTAAATCAGTTTTCCCTTTTGAAGTAATTCTGGACTTGCAGTCTCCAAAAAAATGGATATAAATGAAACTTCTTTTAGCAGTACTATTTTCAGGCATTGCTTCTGAATTAGAGAGCAAAGCCCAGAAGATTAGGTTTTATGTGGAGAAAAGCATGGACATTATTACTTTTACCTTCTATTAATTGCCAAATGGACAAAAAAAAAAAAAAATTTAAAAAAATTGTCTGCCACTGACTTTGCTGGGTTTGCTTTTCCTAACCAGTGATTTCTTGGACTGAATCACTGATAATGCCATGTTCACAAAGAAAAGGAGTGAAAAGTGGATGGGGACAGTTTCAATTAATTCACACAAAACCTTTCTTATACTTACCTGTCTGATTCTATGTAGGCGTCTTAGTGCTCCCTGCATCCCAGGCACACAGAAGTTTATCTTGATCTTTGCACAGTCTCTTGTATAGTTTAGTCTTTCATTGCTGCAGCTGACTTTGCTCTTGTATTTTGTTATTGTTGTTGTTATCCATATGATCAGACTTCACCTTATTACTATGGAAATGCATCAGAAGAACTTACAAAAGGGTGGAGGGTTTTTCCTTTTCTGAAAATGTACTTCAACGTAATAGGGTAAGATTTAGTATAACCATTTCATCTTACAACTATTATCAGAGAAACAGCACAAAACATCATACTATCTCTCTGTCTCTGCTCCTTCCTGTCCTTCCACTAATTCTCTTGTTCCACTGGTTCAAGTCAATAAATTTTTTTTGTTGATTTCCTTTCAAGTTCTGATAGTAACTGTGATCTGGATAAAACCAGTTGGAACTATGTCAAGCCATCATAAATTTTCTTGGATTTACGTGGGAAGTAGAGGTCTTAGATGCTACGGATAGAAACTTTATGTGCAGAAGGGAAAAGGGCAAAGAACACATCAGGACTGACCTGCTAGTGAATAAATTTCACAGTGCTCACTCTACCATAGAGCTGAAAAAAATAGGGAGCTACGCAATGGTCTCTAAGTCCACCTGTACTTAAAAAAGAAATATCATATTCTGATTAAATATATACATTGCACAGTGAAAATAATTCGTTGTGTATATTGTATTTGTTGATGGTAAAGAAATGATGTTTTGTCCCAGGGTGCATCCCAGAGACTTGATGTCTCCAGGGATTTAACAGCACTGGCTGGAGGTTCAGCACGGGTTGTCTCTGCCTTGTGTTCACCTCTACTCGTGGCTGCGGGCCCTGAGATGCAGCTGGAGATGGGATGAGAGTGCCCATGGTGCCTTGGCCGTGCAGCACCCCCTGCGCAGCTGTCAAAGCAGGTAGCATGGTACACTGTGAGAGCTGCCCTGAGTGAGCTGTTCCCCAGTCTGTCTGGCAGGACCCGGGCACAGTTTATCACATGATTTTCTCTGTTTTCTGAAAAGCCCTGGCCTTTACTTAAATATCACAGCAAAGCCAACGAGCAGCATTAAATCATTTCCTGAGCTAGCAGTAATAGCCAAAACCCTAATCTGGAGGGAGTGCAGCCAAATATCATCAAGTTGTAATTAGCAGAGGACTACATTTTGAAACCAGCTCTTCATGAAGGTTTAAAAATTACTCATCAAATGGAATACATTCGAAGGGCACTTGAACGTGTCCCTTCTTTATATTTTCAGTATATTCTGTGACCTACACTCTGACTTAGAGCTGTGTAGAAGCATTTTATCTACTTTTTTTCTTTCTCCAAAATCAGCCAGACATTCCTTCTGCAGAGAAAGGACTTAGGATTTTTATAATAGTCAAAGTCCTTAAAAAAGATCACCAAACCAAACAGCCTGAGAACACTTTTTCAAAAGATACTGAGCTGGACTTATGTCAAGGACTTATATGCATAGTGGATTTATCATTTAAAATGACTGTTTCCTTGTAGATTCTAACCAACTTGACTTTTAAATACTGGCCAAGTTCCTCAGTGTCTGTAGACCATCTATATCTAACTTAGTAAATAATTTAGCACCATGGGAGCATGTTGGTACAGCGAAGAAAACTTTGAGCAGGTTGCTCAAGCTGTTTACATCTGACCAGATGCAGTTTGATTTCCTGAACCAAACATCCTCTGGCTGCAGGCAGTTTGAAAATACTTCAAGGCACAGTCACTGATTCAGATCCAAATATCCCTTTTGAAGCTGAGGGAATGTGATGGAGAGTTCCTGCTTAGTTGCCTATGAAATGAGTGGTATTCACTACTGAGGCCCATGCATGAGGATTGCAGGTTGTTCAGGATTTTGATGTAAAATGGTTTGATTTTTCTAGATCAAAACAGTGTCAAGGGCACTAACTTCAACACTGGTTCCATGCAAATATATTTTTTGCCTGTTGTGTTTATCTCCACTGCCGAAAATCTTGTAGAACAAATCTTACCAGAAGTGCCTCACGTGAGGGTGCAATACCTAGAACAGTTAAGACTATTATAGGAGTAAATATAAGAGTTTGAGAACCTTTTCATAACATCCTTTAACAACAAAACCCCGCCAGTTCATCTCTAAACATTTTTAATTTGCCTTTCAGAATGAATGGATTTCAAGAGAGAGGAAATTCTCATTATATTCTACAACAAGTTATGAGAAAATAAAATTATCATTGCTCAGGCTACTTTGGAGTCAACACGTGTTCTGGAAGGTTTTAATTTTCCTATAGTAAGCCAAAGGACAGAAGAACAAATAAGAACACATGATTTTTGAAATTAAAATTCTTTTTATCCATTGTGGGTTTGCTAGCATTTCTGACAAAGTGTTCTGTTTTGTTGGAAACTTGCAATTCTACCAAGACTGATAGGAAATCTTGTGCGAACTGCCACTATATTCAACAATAAGAAAAGGTAACCATTGTGACTATGAAAAGTGGCATTGTATTGGTCTTCTTATTAATATTAGAAAGTATTAGAGGCTTGAATGAGCAGTAGAAAATGATAAAACACAAGGACAGGAAAGCATCATAGAGAATTGTGAAAGAATAGGCAATTGATAGAATTAAACTACAAAACAAATTTATTGTCTGAAAGACAAGAAAAGAACATGTGCTCTTGGGTGAACTCAGGTCCCAAAGATTATTAAGACAGAACTGGGCTTTTCATTTGAAAGATTGAATTTAATCAGATTTTTCTGCTAACTTAATTTGATCAGATTTTTCTTCTAACTCTGGTATTTAATTTATTTGGTTGTCATGCTACACCCTTCATTCAGTGAGTGTTAACACATAATTGCATATTTTTTTTTCCCCTTGGTTTTAAAGTCCTTCAATATTTGGAAAGAGTTTGAATCTAGGATTTGAATTCAAAGTTATCACAGTTTATATAAAGTGTCTGTCATGCTGAGGTACTCATATCACATGAAAGTTTACCCCAAGATTTCTGCCAAGGCAGAGAGAAGGAAGTGGGACATCTTGGTTCTGTGTCCTCCTCGGGGTCCTGAGGGAGTTCAACTTCCCTTTGCCGAGCAACAAATACAAACACAAAGCACACGATTAGGGGCAACTCACCATCCCCACAGCTGGAATTGTGAATCTGTGGTCTGTAGAAAAAGCATGTAAATTATAAAGCCAAACAGAAAGGCTGAAGCAGAAGCAGCCTGGCTGAAGATATTTATCTAATGGTTCCCTGGGGCCACACACAGAAACAGTGCCTGCAACAGGACAAGAAGCAAGTGTTTAATTTCATGTGGTACTGTTTCTTAATAGCCCTAGCAGGTTTATTAAAAATAAAATCATAAAAAAAGGATATATTTTTAATCTCAATCAAGTGTTACATATATAAAGCATTCTGATGCACGGGTCACACATTGCTGTAGCAGAGAATTCCTTTGGCAGCAAGAGCGTTTTAATCTGGTCTGCAGTGTCTCAACAGGGATTCGTGGAGCCACATTCATCTCATTTGTGATAGCTGAACTTCATTTCTTTTGCTGTGCAATGACTGTTATAACCCTGTGCCAATTGTTTTGGTATATGGGTTTGTTAAAAGTCAGATCAGTGTAATTCTTAAGATGGATAAAATACTTATTAAGTCTATCCTCTTCATTCACCCTGAAAAAATTCAAATAAAAAATTAATCATCTAAATTAGATGTAACAAAATGGAAAAATTAAATTGATCATTTAACAGAAATTGAAACTTAACAGTATGATAAAACTAATTGCCATTCATGATTCATGATAGAAATATAAACAAAAAGTCTACAATAAATTCTAGTTCTTCTCTTACCACTAATTCAGTGACAGCAACACTGGTCGCACTTAAACATGTTTCAGTTTATTGTTGAGAAGGCCTGAGCTCTGTCCTGACAGGCGCCAGAAGAAGCACCAGCTAAATGGACAATTTTGATGTCATAGATGCTATTCTTTCCATGTCTAATCTCTGCAGTTCTGGCAAGAAAACAAAATCAAGAAGAACGAGCAAAACTAACTACATAAAAAAAGATTTGCATATACAGTAAGAATTTATGTCCAAGAAAGTTGGCTCGTATGACCACCCTGTCACACTCATACTCAACCATTTTCTTTAGGTGGAAAAAAGGGATAGTAACTTTTTAACGTAACTTCAAAGAAAACAATAAAGTACCACAGTCTACTGGAGATGATGTTTAGGGTTTTTTGTGACTGGCATTGTCATTGCAGTAAATATTTCTGTTCTCACTATGAGTTCAAAAAGTTTTTCTCCTTCTTTTCTCCAGGGATAGGTTCTTTTCTTTTCTTCAGTTTTTTGTCCATGAAACAATCAAAGGAAATAGTGAGTGATCTTTGGTGCTGGAGGGGACAGTAGTGTGGATCTCAGTAAGTTTTTCTCAAGAACCTCATTCCCGAAGTAGTGTTACAGGCACTGTTCACTTTATATTTTACTTTGCATATAAATCATATCAAAATCTTTTGGCCATTCCTGTTAGCTCCTGCCAGGTAGATAGATCAGGTATACCAAGCGAGTTGTCGAATAATTGAGCAACAAGAAAGACATTAATTTCTCTCATTATTCTTTGTTAATTAGACTATATCAGGATACAAAGCAACTTTTAGCATAGCATTCAAACATTTTAAGCAATTTCCATAAGATTTATAGTTATGACTGTACCCCAAAAACTCAGTGCAGCATCTACTTAGCATTTTAACTGTCTGAGACTTGATTGCAATTAAGGAGTTATTGCAATAGAAGTTATTTCATTGCAGAAATAAAATGGACTTGCATGAAAGGAACTACATATTCACTACAGTAAAACAGACTCTGATGAAATTCTGATATATTACGTCAATTTTGGAAAAACTGTGGCAAAAAAAGGTAATCATGGTTCTGAATTTTAGGCTAGATGTCAAAACCAGCTCCATGAAAAAATTTATACCTAACAAATTGTTCATCTAAATGTTTAAATAATTTGCAAGTACAGGCAATCTGGAGGAACATTTCAGTTTCTTCACACCTAGCTCCTATGTATGTAGATGTGTTTATTACAGCATATGTCTTCACTAGTATTTGGTTTGGTATCTGAAAATGTCTCATTTCCACCATTAAATATTTCAGCCAAGATCCCTAGCCTGTGATCCATATAATAGCTGTATTAAGACTTGTGCTTGAGCTAATATTTATTTCATAATTAGGAGGGTGAAAGTTATTAAACCACATAATTTCTAAGAACATTTACCCTTGTATGGAAGAGTCTGAAATGAAGAGATTACTTGAACCTTCAAAAATGGGCAATATCAAAAACAATTTCTGATGGCTCATTAAGGAAGTTACTCAGATTGCACAAATGATAGCTTTTACAAAACCTCAGACAAACTGCAAAAAATATTGCTTTCACTAGGAATACGTATACTGTATGTGTCTCCTCAGTATCAGAATTTTAGCTCTGTTGTTCTTGTTGCTGGATGATTGAAGGTCATTTAACCGCTCCAGTAGTTGAAAAAAAAATCAAAAATATTTTGGAATTAGAAATGTCTTTTATATTTTCATTTTTTCATTTATAGTTGAAAAAATAAAGATTTACTAAAAAATAGGAAGGAAAATGGATTCTTCAAATTTCTAGAAAGTTTTACAGAATGGCTTTCTGCCAAAAGTTTTTCATTATGGTTGTGCTACAGAACTGGTGTTCCTTATGTTACAGCAGATAATTTTTGGACTATTTTAAGTAAACATTATTAAAAAAAAGCCTATGTATTTGAATCTAATCATCAGAACACCATAGTTTTGAAAATTTTGTTGTAAAAAATAAGAATTCTGAGGCTGTCCATGTAAGTGATAGAGATTTATCTACAGTCAGAAATATCTCATGATGAAATTTCAAAGTTCTTCTGTTCCGTTATCTCCTTATCATGGCATCAATGTAGCAGAAACAGTTTATGCTGCTGTGGTTTCTCGGGTCCTACTAAGGAAACTACATAGAGACATGTTTATACAAATAGCTCCTAAATTTCAGATGCTCACGTGTGTATATAAATGCATACAGTTGCATATACGTAAGTGCTTACAGAAATAAAGCAGAAGCATATAAAATCATCCAAGTGTTGGTTTTCATAGAATCAATAGTGAAAAGAGACAAAAGAAAAAAAAGCAGTAACTATCTTCTTTTCTTTAAGATCACAATTTCACTGCTGTTCATACAATTTTGATATCATTTGAGCTCTGACAGAGACCAAATTTTGTGCAGCCATCAAAAACACTGATTTGACTCTGAATATGCAATAATTCTTATGATCATTTGGAAGGTATCTGATGTTTCTGGGCATTTACAAATTATTTTATCTCTCCAAAAGCAGCTAGTTAGTCTACTAGATTAATCTTTCCTATAGTTTTCTGTACCATGAACTGATGAATTGCTTGATACTTTCTTTGCTGTTATCAAGGTAAAAGGCTTAAATAAAAGCAGATATTTTCAAAGGCTAAATTATTTTTCCTTATTGAATTGGTTGCTTTGAGATGTGTACTTTTGCTATCTATTTCTATTAAAAACATTGTTAACTCCAACATATATTCTAGCTTCTGTCGAGGCCACAATGATCTGTCTTTATATGCCTGATTTTCTAGACCAAGCTAAAAAAAATCTACTCATGCTATTTGAAATCTTGTCTGCTGGTGAAGCATTTCTTAATGTCCAAGAAGGTAGGCAGGAGCAAGCCAGCAAGACCTACATGGTTCAGAAGTCGTAAGGACAGAAGGAGTGCCCAGTAGAGGACTGCTGGGAAAATAAATTGGACCAGAGTTCAGGCTTAGACACTATGCTTTGGTCACTCACAAGGTTTAGTTACTAGCCTACTCCTTGCTGCAGTTATACAGTGAATAAGGCCTCTCCCAGGAAAATCCCAGACTTCAGTTCCATGTTTGCTAGCAGTTCTGGAGACAGCATGGACCACAGACACTTCTTGGTAGGCAGGATAGATGTGGGCATCATATTTTGAGGCCGATAGTTGAGCCATACAGACATGAGCCGTGCCAGACCAACTTTCCTGAGGGTAGAGAATGGGCACCAGTCCAAGAGACATTTGTTTAGTATGTGCACACAGCCTAGCTTTCCAGAACACCAAGTCAGGAGGAAGCTGGATCTCAACTTTAGCAGAAATACTTCGGGTAAAAACAGACTTCCAAAATAAAATCCCATATGCTTGCAAAAAAGCAGGGTGCAGTGCTTTGCCAAGCAAGATTTGTGGGTCATGGCTGCGTACAGCTCACACACACAGTCCACAGGAAGCGTGCAGCAAGTTTGCTGCAGGGCTAAATCTTGCTTCCTGCACTGAATCATGCAGATATAGAGTAACATTTTCAGAGGCTGTATTGATTTAACTTGTTGTTTAAGACAACAATAAGGCACATGCCAAGGTTATCTGCTTTCTTCTCATGGCTTCTTTTCTGAACCATCAGCACTTTTCTATATGTTCTATTTGTGTAGTGTTTGGTTTGTTTTCTGTTTCTAAACAGTATTTAGATTAATTTGTAGGGATAGTATTTCTCTAAGTGATTTCAGCTTCCTATCAAGAATTCTTCAAATGACAAAGGTGAGATGTTGCTTCTGAGACAAACTGCTATATGTGAATTTGTATGTGGCATATGCAGTAACAGCAACAATAATATATATTATATACATAATTTTGTGGTTTTGCCCGGTTACTCGCATTAAAGAAAATCAACTATTTGCTTACTTGGTTTCTTTGCTCACTACTCCTTCTCATGATGTTGTCAAATAACAGACATACCATGTGTAATTGCTGGAAAAATTTTAATTTGAAACTGTTTGGTATCTTTATTTGAATTTCAGACTTCACTTTCTCCTCATTTTTACCAGCTTAAATATAAATATCTTTTCAGCTGGATTATTTCTGTTTTGCACCAGTGATAGTGCAAGGCAACCAGTTCCATAACCTTTCAGTGGCTGACACCAAACCGTGTTTGTACCAGCAAATTACATGTGCATCACAAGCACTACAGCCAGTTTGTAGAGCTTTTGTTGACTTTCCTAGTCTCCAGAAACACAGTGACCACACCCAAAAGACCCTCTGGGAAAGGCGCCTGCAGCATCCTCTACTTGGGTACCATGCCTGGGAATTATTAGGAAAAGTGGTTCATGTGCCAAAATAACACCGGGGGACATTTTGGGCACTTGGAAGTACGGATGAACATCTACCAATGTCTGGGAACATTCCTGGGCACCACTTAAGATATTAATACAGACAAAGCCATTACGGTTTGTGGTTCTGACAGAAAATAGGAAATGTGACTGAATGGATCTGCTGAAAAATGTTAAATGGCTTTAGAAATTTTGTCTGTATTTTCTCATCTTCCACTTGATAGAAGTTAACTATTCAGAACACTTGACTGTACCAGGCTCACTAACACTTTTCTGTATTTTTTACCTCCTAAGGCAAAAAAAAAAGTTTGTCTTAGAGATATTCTTACAGCAACTCTGCAAATCCCTAAATAAAACACCCGTCTATCAGATGCTGTCACTTTCCTGACTTGAAAAGGAGTAAGAATATTTTTCTAGTGCACACTAGATGCATTCTAAATAATGTTTGAGACATTTCTTAATATGGTTGCATTCAGATGTCATCAGCCTTTACAAGACATGTCTTTTTCTTAGGTCAGCAATTGAATTTACTGTTGTTGCTGTGAAACTTGGTTACATTATGTTCTCTTCCCTTGACGCTGATCTCTGAAAATGCATAGTGATTTATAAAAGATTTCCCAGATTTCTTCTTGTATTGTGTTGGTTTTTTAAAATTCACTTTCCTATGCTTTTCCAATTCTATTTAATATTGAAAATCCTCAAGGTGGCATGAAACATAAAATACAGAAGTTTTGCTACTATATCTTTTTCAAAAGTCCTCAAGAACTTAGGCCAGGAATTCACGGCTCTAACAAACCTTGCTATGTGTGTCAATTAAAATATTCCCTCTTGGTCTTTCTTACCCTGAATGCAGGAGTCACACTTCAGTGTTGTGATTCTAGCATTGTGAATCACACTAAAAAAACTCTACCGTGTGATGCCATAAAAGCACCTCAGGAACTTACATCAGATGAGCCACAACTTTATTACTAATCTCATTTACCGCAGGTATTTTTTTCCTTTTCTGGGTACAGCTTATGGTCTGCTTATCTAGGAAAACCAAAGCAACTACAGAGCTAAGTCACAGAGCGGCCAGAAACATGAACAAGTTCACTAATACCTGATAACCTGGGACCCTGAGAAACCACTGTAGAATATCCTATTGCCAAAGACCAGGGGAAAACACAAATTCCCTGGGTTTTCATGATGGGCATGTATGTAATGCACGTCATCATTCATTAAAAGTCTTACATTGAGAGCTGTCTCCCGCTGTCCTATGGGGTTCTAGGTTCTTTTTCATTTAACTGTGAAGCAGTGATGAACAAGTATAAAATTGGGATGGAAAAAGGCTCTGGAAATTAAGCTCACATTGACCATATTAACCTTTTATGGCTTAATTCCAGTGAAGCCACCTTTAAATGGAAGACCCAAGGGTTAAGAGAGACAAGCCATGTCCTGAGATGTCTTATGAATTATTGACACCATAACAAGAGAATTCACTTGATTTCTATTTAGCTCTGGAATATGACTGATTGCACTTTTTATTTTCAAATGTCACCCAGTGAGCTGATATATAAATACTACTTAAAATGAAACTATTTCTTAGGCAAAAAAAGGATTTAACATTCCTGTTTTGAAGGGATTTAAATTCATTTTTAAATTAATAATTTAAATAAATTATTTTAAACTTTTTTGAAGAATATAGATTAAGTACAAATTAATTTTTAAGTTATAAAATTTAAATTATGGAATAATTTTCAAATTTCCTTTAAAAGAATGCAGTTTTTAGGGAAACCACAACAGATGCTAACCTCTACAAATAAGAAGAAAATTTTCCTCTATGTATTTTATAAATAACCTAAAGGATGGTTAATTCCCAGTACTTAGGAAGTGGCATTTAGGAAAAAAATAGGCTACTTCTATATTAAGCCTCCTTGAATGTATGCAAAAATGGTGGGTAACTTACAATTAGAAGATGAAACTACCCAGGTTAAGGACAAAGTGTGTCCTTAACAAATGTTATTTGGTTCAGGTTATGTGCTTTTAAGGTAGTTGCCAATCTATTGAATTCATCAGAAAGACTTTGTTTAGATTATGTGGGCAAACAATTTTTTAAATTGTCTTTACTATAGCATATTACTACTGGTTTCTCCCAAAAGCTGAAAACATTCAATTTTAAAAAATGTGTTTCAGGATCAGTACTTTAGTTTCTCTGTACCTTGTTTAGATTAAATAGTTATGAATTCATCTTTACTACTGGGTCACCTCCTCTGGCTCAGAACTTAAAACTGCACCAAGACTTTTTTTGGTGAAAGCTGTGAAGGTCTGGGGCTCTTGCCTCTTGTCTGTCCAAACTCTCACTTCTTCAGAGTAACTTCTGGTTCTCTCTTGAGGCTCATACTTGTCTTTCCCTCACAAAGAAGCCAGAGAAGAAGGTGCATAGTGCAGAGCTGAGTCTATACCTAGAGGAATGTTAACACTTGCAAGAATGAGTATTATCCCAGACAGGAGAAGCTGGAGTGCCTCTCAACAAGGCACTTAAATATAGTCACTTCAATGACAGCTGGATATGCATTCATCCTTTTTTAACTGATGGCAGCTTGCGTGCCTTGATCTTTGCCAAGTAGCTTTTACTAAAGTCTCCTTCTTCAAATAAGAAGGGTATTTGTGGGTTGCTGTTTCAAATCTAATGTGCAACCTGGACTTTGAAATGAAAGAGCAAATGCACTTTCCATGAATAGAAGTCAGTGAGTAAAGTCTAAATCCTAAAGTGATGCATATTATTTCAGTTTTTTATTTCTTTACTGAGTCGCATTATCTTTCTAGTTACCAGAATGCTGAAAAAGCCAAATATATGAACATATCTGTGAGAACAAAGCAGGGCAAAAGTATGCACACCCAAAATTTGGACTTTTAACACTGTATATAAGTATACAAATACTTACATTCTATGGAATTCCTCCAAACTAAATTCATAGAGTTGGAGATTCATTAATTGGGTCAGAAGGGACTTTAAGGATCATCTAAGTCCAAACTCCTGCTGTGGTCAGAGACACCTTCCATAGACCAGGTTGCCTAAACCCCCATCCAGCTCTGCCTTTAAAACTTCCAGGGAGAGGCCATCCACAGCTTCCCTGGGCAACCTGTGCCAGTGCCTCACCACCTCATAGTGAAGAATGTCTGATCTAAACTTGCTCTCTTTTAGTTCAAACCTACTCCCCCTTGTCCTATCACTACATGCCCTTGTCCAAAGTCCCTCTCCAGCTCTCTTGTAGGCCCCTTTTACGTACTGGAAGGCCAATAGAAAGTGTCTGCACAGCCTTCTCTTCTCCAGGCTGAACAACCCCGAGTCTTTCAGTCTATCTCCATAGGAGACGTGTTCTTCTCTTATCCACCAATGCAGTACTTCAGTTTAGGCAGCCATCAAATTCTTCAAGAACAATTTGCCCTTAGTGAAGCTGTGTTAGTGTCACACATGACCTCCTTATTTCCCACGTGCCTTAGCAATTCTACTCCTGTGCATGGCAAGGTCTGCAGCCCAGGCAGTTTTCTGCCTTTCCTGGTTGAAAAGGTTGTGCGATGTCTCTGAAAAACCCCAGAAACTGCACAAACACAACACAGGTCCTATTTGCCTCTCAAACACAAAATCAGGCATTTGAAGAGGGTCTGTGTGCTGGTGGGAGTGGTGGCTGGTTTGCTTTACCATCAGTTCATCACTGTGATGTTCGGATCACTGACTTGAGGTGGCATCCACTGTACCACCCCTGAGGTTATTCAGATCCACCCTTCCCAGGCAGACAGCTCAGCTGCCAGCCTTGCCCTCAGCAAGCTGGAGCCACTATCTCTTTTTATGTTTTTCGTAGCTCAGCATTGCATCTTACAAACACGATAACTGGTTGCAGTAGATGAAGCCTACTAAAAATGTTAACACTAAATAAAGGAAATCTCAGTGAGTAATTTTTGTCCTAATACTCCCAATTCATGGAATAAAAAGAGATAATGTTAGACAGGCTGTTTTAAGTGCTTTTTAAATGGTTATGACAATCTAATCAGGCTGGCTCCCTTCAGCGATTTAAAGAAAAAGAAATGGAAATAAAACCACTTCATAGTTTCTGCATGAATTAAGGTTTTCAGAACAGAAGTCTAACTTCAGAGGCTACTACACAGGCACATGTAAGGTTCTCTCTGCTTAGTACAAAGAAACTTTCAGTTCAATAATTTTTGCATAAGTGACGTACTAAAAAAAATTTAAAAGCCTGAAATACTACTTTTAGTAGTATTAATAGGATATATTATCAGTATATTATAATGTATAGTATATTTAAAAGATTTTTAAAAGGCAGACTAATATATCATAGCAAGGCATAGTACATCAGTGTTAAAATATACGATTTGATTATGCCATGTTATTTCTTGCTAGTGGTACCACTTTAAAATGCAAAAAGTTTTCTCAATACAGAAGGTTACAGTAGATCTCAGACACCTAGTCCACGTGGAGGCTCTACAAAACCTGAGATTATTACAATTGGTCAGAGAATGGTGCTAATAATGCCAAGGTTGGGAGTTCAATCCCCTTGTGAGCCACTGACTTGAGAACTGGACTCAGTGATCCTTGTGGGTCCCTTCCAACTCACAATATTCTGTGATCATTAGAAGTTCTGTCCTTTCTTTGTGTTTAAACTCTTGCTTTGGCAGGGAAACTGGGCTGAATAGAAATAGAAATGCATACTATGTAATGAAGTGTATAAAAGATAATGTAGTGAAGTGATACAAAGGTACCAAGCTGGCAAGTTTTGTTTGCTGGTCATGTTTGAACTAGTTCTAACTTTTGCCTCACAGCTGTTGGGAGCTATTCTTTTGTTTTTCAGTGCTTCACATAAAATCCAGCTCCCCATTCAGAATGCTAAATGAAGAATCTACCTCTTGTAAAACTTCTCTCTATAGGTAATAAAATTTTTCACTATACCATAATTATGCCCTATTCCTCACAAGCATGCCATTGCAGCACCCATAGTCAGTATTTTCTGCATTTTCCTCGGAGGGGGAAAAATTGAAGACTTCTGTGGCCCATAGAGTGCCTACCCACAGTCAAAGGGAATTTATCTACTTCCACTCTTGAAATGTAAGGGCTATACTGATATTAAAAGATTTATCCTGCATATTCAGAATTTGGAATAAACTCTGACACACAGAGATTTTTCCAAAATTAGGGAAATTAATCAAAGCAAATATTAATATGTTTTTCTCTAAATATTCAAAATATTGTAAGGGCAATATTTTTGAAAATCGATAAGCTTATTTTATACATGGAGAGAAGAATATTGACATTCATTTATAGCAATGATTCAGAATTTCATCAGACTGTCTTTCAGTGAAAGTGCTGAAGGTGATTAAAGAAAAAATGTCTTTTGTTTGCATCTGCACTGCTATGAGTTTGCCAAAACCACAAATATAAGCCCTTGAATTTGTTGCCTTTTGAACAAAGAGCACAGAGAAGGTTAAATTCATGGGAAAGAAGGAGTCATTAATCACATTTCAAATTATTACTGTGGCAACCACCAATGTTTTAGCAGGCAAAAACCTGCAATCACAGTTTTGTAGAGTGGATTTTGCACTATGACTAGGTGAATTAGTCATGTAACTTGGAGAGATCTGATTTGAAAAAGAGAGTTTTGTTCACTTTTTCATGCAAGTTTCAACTAAGGTTTTATATTCAAATTTTATTGTTTGAGGATGTCCTCACAGGATAATTTTCATTGGAATTTGATTAGAATTTTCAATATTCTGATTGCTTTCTTATACTGTCACTAAAATTGGTCTTGTTGTGATGATTTCAAAGCCCTTTACCTTTTGTCCAGCAATGTATGGGATCTGTTGCTGTTTTCAGATCTGTGCTGTAATTCTGTAGCTGTTGCTGAACAGTACCCATTTGTGCAAACAGACATATTGACTGTATTGCAGGTCTTTTATAATCTCTATAAAGTAAATATTTGCAAGTCGAGGTTGTATAAACAGTCCTTCCAGTTACTGGTGGGTTACTGGAACATTAGAAGAGCAAACCAGGATTGCTGAGCCTTAACCCTGGGGCTGTTTCTCTACAGTGACAGCAAATGAGGCACAGGCATTGTTTGCTACCACTGGGGCCAGACAAGGTGGATTTGCTCCTCTCAGTAAAGCAGGCAGGTCGTCTCAACCAAATCCTTTGGAGATAGGCTGAGGATGCTCTGTGTAAGATGGAGTGAGTGAAAATAAGTGCAGCCTTGGGGGAACTGCTTATTAATCTTCTAAACTTAGGAGCAAGTGAACCATCCTCTGAACCAAAGCAAGATCCAGAGGAGCCAGCTAAGAGTTACAGTGATGGGAGACTTGGGGCTGGAGTCTTTCCTTGCCTCTCTTTGGTTTGCAGAGGTACTATATCTCGAGAAGCAGCAAATTTGTCTGCCTCAGATTACTGTGCTATTGATTTGTTTCTAAGAAAACAGAAACATTACAAAGGATGCAGAAGCAATCCAAATGGAAAAAAAAAATTAAAAAGATGAAAAAATTTCATGAGAGTCTTCACCACCATCTGGGAAACTGAGTCATATCATTTAGGAAATGCTAAATGATCATTGCTGCACAGTCCTGTGCAAAGATAATGTGTTCTCTGAACCCTAAAACTGGCTGAAATTATATTAGAATGAAGGAGCATCCTGAAAATAAAGATGTAAAAGCAAAGAAGCAAAGCTTAGCATATCAACAGTTTTAATTGGGAAATGATTAGATCTGTGAGAGGTGAAGACACTTGGTTTTATTACTGACAGCAGTTTTATATTTCCAATGGTATTTTGATAAAATTTGGTCATTATGGAAAGAATTATGAAGACATCTGCCTTTTATTTAGTCCACCACACAAAATATCTTCATCTACAAAAGTACCAGCTCATTTAATAATTTTTTTTGTCATTAATTTCTAATTTTTAATGATGAAAGCAAGTTCTTCTGCTAATTTGGCAACATTTTGCTGGTCAGGAGATTGTTTCATCACTGTGCATCATGTCTCCGCAAACAAAGAGAAGTTTTAATGCCTAACATTTATTCTTGATGTTTATACAAAATAACACTGTAAATCAGTTTAAATGTTCTAAATAAATAATTATTTCAAGCAACCATTAAATCTTAAGGTATTAAGTACTAAAATTGCTGAAGTAGTTTTTTTGTCTACATATGACACACTCAAATATTATGCCAGCATCTAAGAATATTGAACAGTACAAGTCATAGAAAGCCTGATCTTGACCTTTCCAGAGAAGTGAGCAGTGTATTGGTGTATAAACTTTCTGGAGTGAATGCGGTCTGACTTAATAGGCTGCAATGGGAAAAACAAGCTTGAAAGCAGTACAGATAAGAAACCACACAACAAGCTTCAGGGAGGCAATTGCAGGGCAGTGGCATGTGTCCAAGCCACAGGACTCAGCTGTTCTGCTGGCCGGGAACAAGATGATAAAAAAGATACCCTGCAGCTTAAAGGCTGTTCCTAGGAGAGGAGAGGAGTCAGCCAACAAATGGCCCGTGTGCAAGGGAGGGAACCTGACAAAAGACAGCACCCCCAAAAAAGAAAGCTCCTCACATGGACCTACTTAAAAATTTTGAATTGCACTTCTTTGCTGAAGTAATTTGCTACTCTGTAAGTGGTTTTTTCTAAATAGATGGCTCACTTGTGACAGTGGGCTATTATCACAGGACAGGAGAGAGACAGGAAGAGATGTTGTCCAGCAGTGTTCCTCCCCTGAAGGACAAAGGGAGTTATGGTCACTTAAGGGGGTGGTGCACCTGTGAAAAAAAGCATAGGTGGTTCCAAGTTACGTGTGAGGTGTGAAGGGGGTGGCACAGACCAGAGAGTGTTGGGAAATTCCTCTTTGACCAGAGGTACTACCTCCTTTTAACAAATATAAAGTAATAAATGGGAATTTATTTATCTAAGCAAATTATAACAGCATTAATTACTAACAGCAAAAAATGCTCTTTGAAATAGAAACTCTGAAATGAAATACTGGAAACTTCTTGAAGGCCTCAAGAACTGTAAAGATGGAAAGCACAAAATCAATAGATAAAATGCATTCTTCATGACTTGTTTTAAGTAGGATGAGATCCAGCCTAAATCAAAGCATAGGAGCACGTGATGCAGAAATCCAAGACACTACCTTTTGAAAGTGGATGTGTTTGACTTTTTTAAAAAATATTCTTTAAAATAATTAATAAAGCTGTATTTCAACAGAAATTGTGCCCAAACACCAATTTCAAAAGTAATTTTTATCTTAATGAAATAGAAGAATGAGGCCCAAACAGGGTACAAATTTTTTCTTTTATCTAATGAACATTTTTTATTTCTTATTCTGGTCAAAAACACACATTAACTCAGGATGAAGAATAAATACAGAAAAATATAAATGTTCAGGAATAAGAATGCAATTCTCAAAAATTCAAGGGACCATGCTGCTGCTCTTGCTGCCTTTCAGTGGTAGCAGAGTACAGGAGACCCTTTTCCAACTTTTTCTGCTCTTGTGAAGGAAATTTTTAAAGTATTTTATGATGTCATCTCTCTGTGAGTACAATTCTTTAATGAAAATGTCTAAAAATATTAAAGCGCAGACTATGCACAAAAATTTATTTGATCTCAAGTGTTTTATTTGTTTGCTTTGTTTTTACAGAATCACAGAATATTCTGATTTGGAAGGTTTGCGGCTGACTTGAATACTGTTCATTCTTCCAACAGCAGAAATAAAGATATATAGAGAAATATATATGGATAGATTTCTTCAGAGAACAATGCTCAGAAATTTTCCGTTTGGTGGAGTCTTTCCATTGTCACCAACTGCTGTTGATTTGGCAGCAGGTTCTCTTTTGGTTTAAGGATTTAAGGTCTTGAAAAGGCTATCTTTGGCTAAAAATTTTTTTTTCTTTATTATTCCTAATATTTCACGTGGAAATTCAGAGGCTGGTAAGAGCAATTTCACAAGGGAATTGTGTTGATACCTCATCAAATTACTTGGAAAATATATGGTTTGATCATTTTATAGGAACTTATTAATCATGTTGGAATGTGCACACACCATCTGGCACAACGTATCAAGTCTGAGAGAGCAAGGTGCGTGATCCTGCTACTGCTAAAACTCCATGCATATAGAGACAAAGCTTATATTCACATAAATTAATGCACTTCCTGACCAAACTATATGGCTCAATGATTTTTCTCTGTAGAGGTGTCCTCAGTGAATATTGCATGTTTTGGGGAGTATCTCTGCTGGTTCATTTGCAGTGTTAATTACATGAACAGTGTAGCTCTCTCCACGATGGATAGGAAGTTGTTGACAGCAAGCCCTTTTCCAGAGATGGAACACCAGTTCCCCATAGAACTGATTTTTCCTTCTGCAGTGCACTCACTAAACCGAACCCATCTAATGGTTTTTGATAATTGCACTAAAAAGGTTTCAAAACAAAATGGAAAAAAAGGCAAAAACTTAAGAGGACTTTATGCGCTCTTTGTTATTGGTTTTTAGTTTTATGGTTTGTCTTGGAATCATAAAATTAACTTTGACAGAAAAGCTTAATGCAGAAAACAGCAGCAACAACAAAAGAAACAAAATGGTCTCAGGCTAACAAAACAACTGATTTTACTTACCAGGATCAGGTTTAAGCTAGTGACAATACAACAAAACTAATAATTTATCAGCATGATCAACCACCTTTGAACAGATGACCAAACTGTTTTAACTGCAGTTAACTGGGCTGTAATAAAGAGCTGGTCTAGGCAATACCTCTGACGTCCCAGTCCAGCCTTATTTTCTATGACCTGCAGAAACTGAAAACAAACAAATATTTAACAAAGTTCTGCACATTCAGTGCCAAAATAATTTTCTTTTAGTATGTTTTCTAGATGTTCAGATATTCTGTTGTGAAGAAAAAGGCCACTGCGACATCTGCATCATCCCACACTTTTCTCTTGAACAGAACGATCTCAGAAGTAGAGCCCAAAATCTATTTCTCACCCACCTGAGGCTTAATTCAGTTTCTCTCTTTCCTGTTCACTTTTTAGGCAGATGTTTCTGTCACTGATAGGGGATCAAAAGTTCTTCCATGGTCAGTGTCCATCAGCTGTGTGAAGACAGAGCAGGGCTCACCTTGGCTAAGTACAGGCTCTGTGCATCAGAACTTTTAGCAAAGGGAGCAGTCACTATAACCTACAACTGTTTGATTCGGGGTAGATGGGTAGGGAGATGCTTTACAAAAGGTTTGATAGATGACATGCTTTATTCTAGTCATAACTTTGGCACCATTGCTCATTTAAATTAAGAGAGGATCAATCCTTGCCTTCGAAGTTTCACATAAGCAATGATGAAAGGCTGCAATTTGTGCAGCAAACAAAGCCAGTAAAGTCACATTGTTAAAGCTGGGGTACAATATATAATAAGCAGTAGAGATCAGAGCACATGGATGACCATTTTGTAGACAACTTGGCAAAGAGGATTTTTATCAGAATAATAAGACAACAGCTTTGTCCCTGGTGTCCAAATATCACCACAGGTAGTAAGCCAAAACTTTTCAAATTTTAGATTAAAAAAGCCTGTCCATCACTTCAGCCAAGCTTTTTCAATAAGCTCTGTCCACATAATCAGTTCTATATCTGTGATGACAGAGGACCCTTGCAAGTGTAAATTTGCAAGAGAAAGGTTTTCCTGTGGTCAAATAGAGTTCAAACTTTGGTGAAACTGAAGGAAGGAAAAGTTTTCTTATAGTGTCACCTGGCAGTTCTTAGCTTGCATGGGCTGGAAGCCTGTTAGAGCATAAAGCTTGTGTTTTCGTGGAATGCTGCAGGGTACTCTTACATGATTTTTCAAAAATCAGTGGTTATAAATATGTGTTTCTCACATATTAGTATTACAGAAGTGCCTGTTATGTATGTGCCTGCATAAAACATGTTTACAAGGTAAATGAACAGAGTAAACCGCATGATATGTATTCAATTGCACTGTGTAAGGTTAACTCCACAATAAAGACAAGCTGGAGACTGGGCCTCCAATATTCTCAAGACAGATATAATTGTAAGTAAACTTATTTTGTAAAGCAAACTACACCAAATGCACAAAGTCACTGCCTCTGATGCAAATGGTAGTTTCACAGTTTTGCAGTAGTCTGCTTTAATTCAATTAAGCCTGAAAATATACTTTCCCCCCCTCATCTCATCTAGGACCTTTGGCAGCCTTTGCAATAGCAAAGTTTGTCACCTTCCCCTATGCCTATGTACATACTCTTGCAGTCACACATATACACATTACATATGCATAGTAGATTTGTGCTCAAGGCTGGTGAAAAGCAGAAGTTCCAATCCCATCTATTTTTTCCCCTCTCAGCGTTACTTTTTCTCATCACCTAAGAGTTCCTTTTGATTTTTCTCTTGCACATTTTCCCAGAGATTCAAATACAGGAGCTTTATTTCTCTTGTGGGTACTTAACAGCTATTTGAGAGCATTTCTGTCTAGTGGTACTATGACATCACCAGAAAACTCATTGATATAGTTGATTTATTAACTTTGTGCACTCTCTTTCCGCTTAAAGCTGCTCCAGTTTCCGATCTATTCACAATTCAAAATGGATGTTTATCACAGTTTTTCAAATGAACATCAGGGAAATGTTGCTTTTAGTCCTTGAAATGAGAATAAAATAGTAAAAAAACACCCTAACAACTATTTCCACTGTATAGTATAGATCCAAAGCTGCAAACTGAAACAGGAGCCATCTCCTTACAGAAAATGATAGAGGGGAAGAATTTTTGGTTCTTTCAGATCATCACATATGGAAAAATTTCAGCAGCAACTAGTTTTATCGGTGAACAGTCTGTTACCACACTGGTTAAAGAAACAGAATTTACAGGCAATCTTTTTAACAAAAAAGTCAGTAGATTGGGGCTAATTATACTACGATTTTTAGATGTCCTACATCTCAATGAACTTTTGATTACCTGTTTTGTCTCTGAAATCACTACAAATGCCTTAGTAGTAGATAATATATTCCTTTATTTATCTCAGCAGCAGCTCCTCCATGTTTCCTGAAATAATATGTCATGACTCCTTGGTGAGCCGCAGCAGATACTTTTCCAGGCCTTTTAGAACATTAGTGAGATCATGAGATCTTTCTACCATGGAAATAACAGTGCAACACCACTAACAGAACAGTTGATCATGTCTAAATAATAGTAACATTTGATTACAGTGCTCAAAATTCAGAGATAGTATATATGTCCCTAGGACCTCTAAACTGGATATGTATTGCCATGCTTTTCTCAAGCCTATAATATATTTTTAAAAGATACTCTTATATGCCTAAATTCTCCTCTCAGAAAAACAGTAACCCAACACTTACTCAACTTGTAGCAGTTCTGATTTCTACATAAGTTTCTCTTTGCTTCCTTCCAGGCATTGAATCTATATGGTTTCTTAGAGAAAGAAATACATTAAAAATGTAGATAAAACTCTTACAATGTTCTTAACCTGCCTTAAGTCAAATCTTGTTCCTGCTTTGTCAATAATTTTACTAATCTCTTTGCTTTTCTGAAAGAACAAAATAGCCTTCTTGAAAAATCTAAGACTAAAATGTATGGTAAAAATGTAGTACATTTTTTAAGTTGTTGAGGAACTAAAATGTTTCCAACCTTTTTTTTTCTTTTCTTCTTTTTTTGGCATCATATTGTTTGGCTACTGTCTTTGTACAGTCTTATTCATTCTCCTTGGTCCAAGGATCTATTTCAGAAGGCTCAGAGAGGAGTGGAGACCACAGCTTTGCTACGTACAAAAGCTGGGGCACAAAAGGGACGATCTTTTCTGCCTAGGGAGCCCTGAGAATCAGGCAGAGCATATCTGATTACTCTAGAGTAGCAATTTATGTTTAGGGCATTAATAATGCCATTTAGCCTTTCTCTAAGTTTGTTTCTTCTTTTTTTTTTGTCCTTTCTCAATTTTTTTTTTTTTTTTTGGCAGTAGAAAAAGTGAGCATGCTCATGCTGCACAGTAAGTGTAGCAATCTGTCTATAGAAGTTCTGTCAGTCCATGCTGGACTGAGAAAAAGTGAGGTGTGGTATGCACTTAATTAGGGTGAAAAATAAGTTAACAGCTTGCTCAGAATCCCAAGTGCTGAGAATTTTTCATTCTGAGAACAGAATACACTGTGCCACTTCTAAAGGCAAGTAATTTGTGTACTAACTTTGTCCTTTATAATTTGGATGTGCACCAGACATTTTAGACACTCTTAAAATATGTATTCATCTGAGTTACTCCTGACTTAATGTTCACCCAAATCACCAGTTACATGCACAGTGCAATTCAACCACAGGCAGCACTTCCCAGGTGCTCAGCCCTCCTTTCTTTGCCACTCTATTTCTGGCTGAGAGGAAACAGGGTTTTGAATGAGATTGGATTGAGATTGGATTGCCACTCTTGCTCTGAATTATGTTTAGTTATTTCTCTCAATGCCCAGCTTTGTTGTGAACAATTCTGTATTGAAGGCTTTTAAGTCATAGATAGTGGTCTGAATGCAACTGAAATGCACCAGTGGGTGGGGAACACAATGTCTTTTCCCACAAACTGACTTGTACAATATTGATTTAATTAGAAATAGGTATAGTGGCATTTTAGGCATAGACTCAATTTGTGCTATGTAGGCCAGCTCTAGTGTTGTGAGCAAAGAACTGAAAAATATTGGATTGCCCTGTGGCAGAAAAAGTTGATTTCAGACAGAAATATTTGAAATTATAAACATTAATAATCCACCCATTTTTGGGACCCCAATATAAGAAAGACTCAAACTCAAGGGAGCTCAACAAGGGACCACAAGGATGGTTGAGAGCTGGGGCATTTTTTTTTTTTTGTGAGGAGAGGATGGAGGAGCTGGGCTCATTCATCCTCAAGAAAAGTGATTTGGGGGAACTTAGGAGCCCTCCTGTACTGAGAGGATGAAGACAGAACAATGATGTTCAGAATACACTAAATTAAACTGAGAAGCCTTTTCTGCCTCATGGAGGTGGTCCACCAGAGAGATTGTGCAGACTCCAGAGATGCCCAAGACTCAGTTACATAAAAGCACCGAGCAACTTGGTTTGATCACAGCTGAAGGTTGTATTAAAGACCTCTTGAGGTCCCTTCTAGCCTGAGTTATCTCAGGATTTTATAATTCTGCAGTCAGTGAATAGGCACCTAATTGCTCTCACCAGTTCTCTTTATTAAACGAACACATTTCATGAGCACTGAAAAACCTGCCACATGCTCAGGTGTGTAAATACATTTTTCAAAAAGGTTTGTAATGGTAGGTCCTTCTGAAAACTTTCTCTGTGCATTTCTAGGTGCCTTAATACACTAAAGAAAAACCAATTCAGAAATTAGACCTCAGAGTCTGGAAGTCACATGTTGCTTAGGAAGTTAACTGCCATGTGATTTGATATTTCTATTTTCCACTGACCTCTGGAGTGCTAGCTAATGTAGCAGAATGGTCTGAATGTGATAAGGAACTGATTTCATTGCTATGCAGGAGTTCTGTGGAACTGTTTTGAGGTGTGTGGCTTTTTTCTTAGCCTCATCTCTTTAGCAGGCTGGTGCAGTGACACTCCAGAAGTGACTTGCCATCAAGTCTCTTGATGATGGCACTTCCTGGCACATGCCTGCACTGTAAATGCCTAATAAAACAATTCTCCTGGTGCAAGCACACACATTCCTGTAGTGACAACAGAGGTGGAGAGGAAACTGTACCTGAGCATTTCCTAAGGGAGGTCCTGTGCATTTAAACGTAGCTAAAGATGCTCTTGTGAAGACCTCTTAAAGCACTCCTTCTTCACTGGTTGCACTTAGCTGCCTTCACGAATATTGTTTTACTAAGGAACTAATATTTAGGTGTTGACTGGATGCCTACATGAAGCAGAGTATATTTGAGCTATAGCTTTCACTGGATTCAGATGCCAGCTAACAAAAAACTGATATTCAGTAGTAGAGACCTTTTCTCTTATTTTTGTTATTAGAGGCAGTAAGTGTTTTAAACCAGGAGCTTTCTCCTTTGTATTTTCATCAAATCTAACCTGCAATTTAGAGAAATCTTGGCAGGCAATTGTTAAGGGTCTGATCATCAACTTTTTGCAAGAGGGACACTAAAAAAATAGTCTGTACTGATCAGCGCTTAGTGGGGAAATGACAGCAGCCAGTAAAATTATTTCTCTGCATGGGGAGGGTGGCATAATCCAATTGTCAAAATTGAGATTTGATTCTTAGAGAAAATCCGTCATTTTACTTTGGGTAGAATTTTATTCTGTTTTGCTTAAAGATCTCTGTAAAAGGACACCTCACCTTTTAATTATTTACTTTAAGGTCTTCTTGATTCACATTTAATGGAAACACATAGCTCTTAAAAAATAAATGAATTCTTTTTCATAGATTATAATGAGGCCATCTCCATGGTAATTAATTTCAGAGAATGGCATTCACCTGGCCTATACTATAATTACACTTTAATACTGAGGCTTATCTGAGCAACTAACTGAAAGGAATTAACAAAATATGTTTTATAAAAGCTAAGCAGGCTATGATTGTTATAGTAATTATAATGATGATGATGATTATTATTACATGGATCTCAAATTCTTTTAAAACAGCATCTTTTTCTGGAAGCAAATACTCAGTTCATTTTCATTATATATTCTTAAGACTGTAGTGGTATCAGAGTGGTTTGCCAGTGCTTTTCAGATTAGAGAACCAATCAAAGAAGATAATCTCTAGTTGACTACTATGTGTATTGTTATAGCCTGCTGATGTATTAATACATATTAGCAATATATAAAGCAGAAAGCATATTTATGCTAGTTTTTCAGATAGCAGATTTATATCTCCACCTTGATAGAATAGACCTAAGAGGTTTTTCTTTGCTGTTTCATTTTCTAAAACCAAAACTAAGCATCCTTTCAGACAAAAATATCCTTTGTTTCATTAATCTTATTTTTTTCCAGAACAAGTGTAATGGACTTTTTCTGTTCATCAGGATCTTACCCTGCATTGATTGCATGCAGTTTGTGTTGGTTTGTTTGAATTCACAAAGCTGGTCATAGGCCTAATTTCTGTCTCCAAATTCTTTACCCTTTCAGCAATTCTGAATACTGCTCCTTATTCTTACTTACTGAAAAACAAACCAGCCAGCCTTGTAGTTCTTGCCTTGGTCTCAGTCTAAGTCACTCTTTCCCAGCACATACACACACTGTTAATTATATAATTATACTTTATATTTGCACATATAAAACCATTTAAATTATACCAGTGTATATAATTGCATTTGGACAATTATTTAGAAGAATGTGTGCATATACATAGAATAAACTGAGGATGACAGGGCTAGAAATATTTGACAATGCTAAGACGTTTATTTATCAAATGTAAACTAAAGATATACATTTATAAAAAGCAGTTTTCTTTGAAATTAAAATACAAATAAGGAAAGATAGTGATTGAGACAATTTGGAAAATTAGGAGAGTGTTTCAAGCATGTTTGCTCAGGGTTTTCTTCAGATATTTCTTTCTCAAAACATGACTGCACACACCAACAGGAAAAGTTGATGTCAATGGAAAGCTGTGCAAGTGATGTTTTGTTAAATCATATTTCAGAACTTATAAAGTGTGTTTCACTTACTAGTTTTCCAGAGAAACTGAAAAATGAAATTACTGCTGGTATGGTTCTTCATTTCCAAACAAGAGATACACAAAGATATGTTTAAACAAACTGAGGCCTGGGTTATGACTTCATTATGACCATTATGATTTCTCCAAATCAACTATAAAGTCCATTACAGTAATTTTTTAGACTTTTGTTTATAATACATCTCTGGATCTTTTCAGAATAAAGCTAAACTAACAATATTTTTCTGTGTTTAGGAAAACAGGGTCCATTATTGCTGCAATGTTGCATTTACTTTATACTGATTTTGCACAATGAGGCAAAAGAACAGTGTTAGCCAGAAAGAAAGAAACCATATTAGCTGTAATGTCATTTCCATTCTCTCTGGAGTTGTGTATATGATTTGGAAAAACTAGTTTTTGAAATTCTTGGTACTCTGACAGCCCATAAAGCAAACAAGAACAAGACGAGACTGGAACTGATTATATTCCAAACATCTGATAAAAAAATGGAAATTGTAGATAATTCCTGTACAGCTACAATATGAGTAATTTTGATAACCTTTTCATTATTTTCTACAGCAGTGCCTGTTTTTCCCATCATATAGTAGTAATTGCAAAACACGCTTACTCCTTCTATAATTGCTTTCATACATTTTCATTGCTTTTATTACAGAAGCTACACTTCTGTAATAAAGTAAAACCAACTGTGAGCTGCTACATATTGTAAATATTCTACTCTTATCTTGCTATACTATTTATGGTACCTTATTCCTTTCTGTTTGTTATCTAAATCTGTATGATAAAATCCCTATTAAAGTGAAATGTGTGATTGCCTGAAAAGCACACAAAACCAGGACATTTTGCACCATGCTAGAAGACTGTTTACCAGCTGTTCACTGTCAGAGAAGAAGGACATTTCCAGTAAGTACCAGGGAGGTCTGTCTTGGTGTGGTATTATTGAATAGTTTTGTTAACGACTTTGACCTCTCATTAGGACTGATTTGTAAAATTTATGGATGTCTTCCTGCCTCACAAGGACTGAACGACAGGATGAAAATTCAAAATGCCTGTGCTAAATTAGACAGATGGTTTGATGTCAACAAGAATAAAGTAGTGCAGATGATGGCAAAGTGCTTCATGTTGGAACAGAGAAATGGAATGCATAAAGGCAAAACTGGGACTCGTTGTGTCTGCAGCATTACTGCAGTAAAGGGTCTGGGAATAATAATTGCCACAGACTGAGTGAGAAAAAAATAATGCTGCTGTAAAAAGCAAAAACAAAGGCCTCCAAAAAAAGTCATATGTCTGTCCAGGATATATTAACAGCAACATAAAATGCATGAAGGAATCGTTTCCACTCACGTGTATCTGGCAGCAGAGAGGCTTTGTGTAGAGTACTGTGTCCACCTCTGGCCACTCTGCTTTGCAGCCAGGTTCACGTGTTGGACAAGGGCAACAATAAGAGGGAAATCAGGTTAGACAGCCATCCAAAGAGTGGAATCCAGGAAAGAAAAAAAGAAAAAGGAAAATTAGTTTAGTTTGGGAAAATACAGCTAATAGAGGACAAAAAGGAGAAGGTGTTGCATTGTCGTCAACATACAGCTAATGTGAAACAAGAAATAGTTATTTTAATTCACCTCGGTAAATGTGCTGATTAGATATTGGGAAAATCTTAACTGGGAAATGGGTGAGACATTACAGCAGGGAAGCAAGACATACAAGAATGAGGAATATTTTTAAAATCACAGATTTGTGTTGTATGGTGTAGGCTCAAGCAACCCCTTTGGCCTCAAAGTAAGTGATTACGTGAAGTCACCTCTGACTCTACCTTCCCTTTTTGGAAGAAATTCAGTGCTTCCAGAGCAGGAAAGCAATTTTGACCTTGCTGTACTGCTGGGAAAAAAACCCCAAAAAGCACCTAAACAAGGAATTTGGTCTTTGGGTCTCTTGAATGCTTAGATAAGGAGATTGCAAGTAGGAATCCAATAAGAAGAATAGAGTTGCCTCTTTGTACAAATGTGATGAATCCGCATCTAAATGCAACTATGAGATAACCCAATAAGATGGGTATATATTTCCTGTACCAATTAAATTAAAAATTCCAATGAAAATCCAAATACATAGTTCCTGGATTGGTGAGAGAGAAGTTGTACTTAAGTAGTTCAACTCTTTGTCTCATTTAAAAGGGAACTTAAAGACAGCCTGATTACACAGTACACATACCTCCATGGAAAAATGGGTGGGTGTGAAATTTGCACAGGTTAATTCTCAGCCCTGGACCTTGCTTCTAAAAGCTTTTTTCTCCCATATGTATAGTATTCTCACGGGGACAATCAGAGAAGAAGGCAAACTTCTGGTGCTCTGAATTACCCCCACGAGGGTCCTCTCTCTGGAGACAAAGCCCAGGGAGAGACTACTTCCCTGGGGTACACTGACTACCATCCTGACTGCCTCCATAATTAGCAGCTGACAGCTAAAAGCAAGAGACAGAATTTCAAACAATGACAGTGATTAAGCTTGGGGAGTTTCTGTAAGGGACGTGGCATATTTCCTGCTATTTTTAAATCAAAGCTAGATGTCTCTCCGAAAGGTTTGCATTAGTCAAATGCAAGACATGATTCAATTAAAGGAAAGTTACTGGTCTCACTAAAGGAATGAGTGTCTGAAATGGAAGGAATTATGATTTAATAGCTTAAATAGGAGCAAGGCATTGTTTTATATGAGCAGTAAGAAACATGTAATAGTGTGTCTTATGCTCAAAAATGAGGTAATTTCAGACTGCTCTTTGATTTGCCTTTTTGTTTCTTTCTGGGTCTAAAGTAGAAAAAATATACCTTTGTTGACAAGGTATATTAATGGTAGTTTTAAATAGAACTATGCTGCTATCAAAAGCACTGATGGGACCTGATAAGAACAGTCCATGACATTTTGACTTCTTGGCCTGTCTTTGTCCTCCTTTATTCTCCTGATTTGCATTTTCCTTATTTCTATTCTTACACCTACTAAAGAATTAAAACTTTTCAAGAGATTCAGTATTGTAACAGTATGTTCCTGACAGTCCAAAATTAGGCTTTTTAAACTCTTAGGGGGAAAAAAAAGGAAAGCACAGTAATCTGTAAGTTATACCCTAACTCACTTTCCCCCTTTTCTGTTAAAAAATTTCTGCCCTGTCTTGGGAGTTGGAAGGATAACACTGCGGAAAGGGCTTCTGAACATGGACATTTTTTAGAAGCTGTTGTTTATCTGTCTGTTCTTCCTTATTAAGTAAAGTTTCACACAAAATCACATAAACACATGGTGCACATGCAGATATCTTGAACCATAGTATTAAGGTGTATTAAGCTACTGGATGCAGTCGTGCACCTAAACGCTTACTGTGTGCTACAAGATAAAACAGCTGCAATCAGAGGGTGGGTTTAGATTGGATATTAGGAAGAACTTTCCCACTGTGAGGGTGGTGTGTGGCCCTGGCACAAGTTGGTCAGGGAAGTTATGGATGCCCCATCCCTGGAAGTGTATGGCGGCGAGTTTTTAAGATGTTTTATGGCTATTTCTTGATCTTAGAAAGTCCCATGCCAGAGCCAAGAAAGATTGGAGACACCTACGAGTTCGTGTTCAGGTTGTTTATTTTTTCTTATCTCAAAGTGTCTGGAGCTGGCCGACAGCNAGTCAGAGGAATACTTTGGGCTGACACAGAAGTGTTCAAGGCCAGGCTGGATGGGGCTTTGAGCAACCTGGCCTAGTGGACGGTGTCCCTGCCCATGGCAGAGGCTGGAACCAGATGATCTTTAAGGTCCTTTCCAAGCCAAACCTTTCTGTGAGTTTATGAATCCCCCAGAGTGTATTTTGTGGTGTAAAAGAGCTTGGTATAATTCTGGGCAATGGAGTTGAACAGAGCCTTCTTTTCTTAACTCAAACTGACAGTACTTGTGAGAGGAATGTGTTGAAGACATTGCTAGAAATATCCATGATGTGAAAAGATAAGGAAATGGGGGGAAACTGAATAATCAGTTGTCAGCAAAATTTATGTTCTCTAAAAGAAAATTCATTGTCCAGAATTCCTTCCTTGGCTGAAACTTCTTGTAAGGGGAAAGAGAATATAAACACACAGAACTATAATGGAAATATAGCCAAAATTTAATTGCACTGGATTTTTGTGAAAATATTCAGAACATGCTTTTAGTTTTGAGTGATAAGAGATATGCTTTCGTTGGTGGTACTATACTGTTCTATATTGTAATTAAAATAAAGAACGTGTTCCAACTATACCAGGCTTCTTTCAGTCTGCATAAATACACACACAGAAACCCAAGATTTGGCAGAAAAAAGAGTGGGTAAACTGATGAAGGGTTACACTGCAGCAAGAAAACCAGGTCCACCTGTGATACGGCAGAACTGCAAAAGTGAGCCCCATGGCTTGGAGAGGGCAGTGACAGTCTCTGGGAGAAAGAAAGCTACAATTATAGACAGTATCATTTAGATGAAGCTCACAGAATCACAGATTATGTTGAGTTGGAAGGGACTCACCAGGATCAAGTCCAGCTCCTGGCCCTGCACAGCACCATCCCCAAGTCTCACCATGTGCCTGGGGGCATTGTCCAAACCATTAACTCTGTCAGGCTGGTGCTGTGACCACTTCCCTGGGGAGCCTGTTCCAGTGCCCAACCACCTTCTGGGTGAAGAGCAATCCTTAAATGGAAAGAAAAAATGGAAAGGCAAAAAAAGGGAAGGACAGGAACGTCAAGTTCTGTGCCAGTGACAGAGAATTAAAAGGGAGGAGTTTTTTAGGGGTCAGAATAAGTTGCGTATTCTGAAAGAATATCATGGCATTTGCAGTTTTTAAAGTTTTTCATTCAAGTTAGAAGAGCTTTGGGTTTAGTTCATGCCACCATAAATTGAGAACAATGCCATCAAAGTTAATGAAAATGCATATGTATAAAACATCCTGTGTTTGAGACATTTCAGTCAAAATCCAAATATCAAATCATCTGTATTTCAACAGAGATAAGATTAGAGAAGAAAAGTATCAAGTTATATCATCAGTGCTTTCATCTGCTGCAGCCAAAAATCTGTGATTAAACACCAGATGAAAAGAAATTTTATACTCTGGAATTACTACTTTTCCCGGTCAAAGGTATTTTATTCATAAATTTTGTATTCTTTTCTGTCAAATATGGTCATTGTCATAAACTATCATCCTGAGAATTATGAATTCACTGCAGTCTTATTTTCTAATATTAAGCTTAAAGTAGACTTTATATCTTACTGAAGGATATTCCATCAAGAATGTGTATTCGCTTGTTGTTTTCTTCATCTGAGAAACCAGAACATCTTTTTATTTTCTCTGGTGAAAGATCAGAGTATATGTGCCTAGTGTGGAGGTGGAAGAATAATTCCCAGTATCCTCTGTTGGTTCATCTGCTCTTCATGGGTGCTGAAGGAATTGGAGGATAATGACAAAAGAAAGGAGAGTGACCAGCTGTGGGCTGGCTCTCAGTGTAGCTAACTTCCAGTTCCAGAAGAAATCTGCTGGAGAGGGGCTGTTACATATTGGGCCAGATGTTTATGCTTCTGACACAGTTTTGACAGCACAAAATAGCTCAAAAATGAGCGTACTTGTGACAACTTTTAGTGTCCTTTCAATTCAACACAATTGAAGTAATTTATGCAGGTGAGAGCCAGTCCTTTTGAGTGTCCATCTGCCTTTAGTATTCATAGGAACCCAGGTTTATGGGATTTTATCATCTCGTAACTTTGATCTTTTCATCTCATTCTAGTGACTTACAGAAGTTACAGAAGTAGTTTTGCTAGTAGATGGTTAAGTAAATATAATCCTAAGAGTTTTATATGTTAAGGTAATAAGAATTATGTGCCAGTCATACACAAAAATCTACGTTGAAGGAAGGAACACAAGATGAGTTTTCCAGAGTAAGTATGAGTTTGTAATGGATAAAATCCCAACATAATCTCAATGGTTGTTATTTGAAAATAGGAAAACAGCTCTGGCTGAGGAACTATGTCCTTCACATGCATTTAATTCTAATGAATTAACTGTACAAATCAATTAAACTTTCACTATGTACCAAGTCACCCACTTGAATATTTAGCTTCCATTTTATACCAAAGCTGAAGCCAATTTAAAGGCTAATACTGACAAGACTTCAGACAGGATAATGAGCACTTCAAAATGTCACCACAAACTAGTTTAATGTAAAGATTATCAAGAAATGTCATGTCTCCAAAATGAACAGAACCAAAGAGGCTTTGACGCAGTGCATACAGGAAAAGAGAATTTCTCTTTTAAAGGAGTAAACACTTCTGCTGAATGAATAAAGCGCTACTGAAATTTTTTAAAGTGGTTACGTAAGATAAATAAACAGGAGTGAATGAGAAAAACAATGGACTGGTTATAAAGAAAGAAAAAAAAAATCCCCACAAGAAATATAGGATAATACAAAGAGAAACCGAGCTGACAAAAAGTTTGAATCCCCACTTTCTTTTTTTTAATTCATCAGGAGAACTTGTTAAAAGATTTTTTGGATAATTTTGAAATAGTCTGATATGAAAAAGGAGGATGGCTTTAAAATGTAAAAATCATATAGATATTATAATTGGCATAATGGCAAAACAAAGGAGGCAGGAGAAAATTTTAGGTTAAATTATTTTCAGGATGGCAATAATATTGTGTTTCAGGTCTGTGTCTCTAGGTGTTTCTATATTTACATATTTAACTAGTTAGAATGGGAAAACTGTAAGCTGCATTTTAGGATTTGCATTGTCTAATAAAGCAGTTGGTTCCTTAGACAAATGTTAGCAGAAGATTAAATTTTTTATTAGCTCCACTACAACAAAAATGAAAAACACATCCAATGCCAGAACTCTATATTGAAGTATATAAACTGTTTCAAAACAGAGCAGTGAAGAAGAAGAAGGACAACAGAAATAATAAGAATTGTGCATTGATGTATAAATAGTCTGAAAAATTAGATTAATAGGATAACATTGGTAGGAGAATTCTATCAGACAGTAACCCACATTGATATTTTGAATAAATTTAAGGACGATGTGTTTGGTGATGTTTGTTGAGAAGTTTTCAACTGCAAAACTTTCAGGAAAAATCTATTGAAAACTCGGTCTTGGTTTTGAGGATCACAGGAAAATCTGGGCCCAGTGGCTGAGAATAGAACTGTGGTGGGTTCAAACTGGAAATAACATCTGCATGAGAAATGAGATACTGGAAACATTTATTCAGAGTTGCAGTATATTAGCACATGAAATCATTAGACTAGCATGGTCTAGGCTTTTAAAAGTATTAGTTTTCATTCAATCAAACTCCCCTTATTCACTGGGAGAAAAGTTTGTATTTTATGATTTTATGACAGAAAATCAGTTTAAACTATTATATTTATATTATATGAAAGCTGTCTGGCTTTCAAATCTATGATCCAGATAAAACTCAGTCACAGAAAGACACTTCATATGGAAACAGTGGATTTTAAAATAATTCATAATTTGGACCAGATATCTTAAGGTAGATATTTTCATTCATTTTTATCCACAGAGAGTACTTATGCAGTGCATTTGATAAATTTTACCTTTTTGTAATAAGAAGTTGGAAACGACAAGGAAATCACCAGCATTTGATCAGCTCACCCCACACTGCTGACTTTTGGATATCATCATGTCAGTTTACAGAATAAATAAGTTTTCTTGAAATTAAGTACACCATGTATTTCTCCTACTGTAAGAAACCCTATGTGACAAGTGTTACCTATAAGCAAGCAATGAATTAAGAAAATTTTGTGTTCTTGGTAATTGTTTCCAAATTATTCTGTGCTAAAATTAACACCAGCATTTTTGAAAACTTATGTCAGGTCTTCTGAGAAATTAACTTTCATAAATGAGTGTTCATGCAGGTTTTCACAATTATTTTTATCTCTAAGAATTAATGGGCATACAAATTTTATATCAGTTCTGTTCAGGTGGTTATTTTGTAAAGAGATACATTTAAAATGGCACAGTCCTGAACACTGAGCATGTCTCAGGTATATAAATAGAGTTTAGAGCTGCATTGCTGGTTGACTTCAGTGGTGCTTGTCTTAGCTAGTTCAGGAGATCCTGAACTAGATATCCACGGATATCTGTTTTTCTCTCTGAGGATGGCATCCACAAAAACCCTGTTCAACATACTGGGGATTACCACCCCCATTAAAATGTGTCACTGTGATGGATTATCTTAAAAACTGGCATTTTCAAAGCTACAAGTCCCTAACCAACTGTGAGCTGCGGGGTGTCACTTTTTTGGAGTGAAAAATCCATGTTTTTTCTGCTGGAAATTTAGAATCATAGAATGGTTTGGGTTGAAAGGGACTTTAAAGATCATTTAGTTCCAACCCCTCTGCCATGGGCAGGGACACCTTACACTAGACCAGGTTACTCAAAGCCCCATCCAGCCTGGCCTTCAATACTTCCAGGGATGGGGCATCCACAGCTTCTCTGGGCAACCTGTGCCAGTGCCTCACCACCCTCACAGTAAAGAATTTCTTCCTGGTATCTGATCTAAACCTGCTCTCTGTTAGTTTTAAGCCATTAACCCTTGTCCTACCACTACATGGCCTTTTAAAAAGCCCCTCTCTAAGTCTCTTGTAGTCTCCCTTTACATGCTGGAGAGATCCTGTTAGGTCTCCCTGGAGCGTTTTCTTTTCTAGGATGAACCATCTCACTTCTCTCAGTCTGTTTTATTAAGAGAGATGTTCCAGCCCTCTGATCATATTTGTGACCCTCCTCTGAACTGCTCCAACAGGTCCATGTCCTTCTTATGTTGTGTCCAGAGAGGGACACAGTACTTTAAATTGGAGTAGAGGTGAAGAATCACCTCCTTTGACCTGCTGGTCTTGCTTTTTTTTTGATGCAGCCAAAGCCTTTTATTTCAAATTACAAGTGGAAAGCGAGAAAAGGGTGTCCAGTGTCTGCTCTCTAGAGTGATGGTCTTCTCCTAAAAGGTGGGTTCAAACCTTTCCCAAGAGAGGATCAGACTGATTCTTGGCCCACCACATCCCAGGCACTATTCTGTTGGATATCACTCTGCTGAGCTGAGAAAAAACATCATTATTTGGATGGTGGGAATGGCAATCATATGAGAAATTATGTCAAAATATATAGTGCAGGGAAACTTGGGCACGTTTTATTATGGCTTTGTGGCATTTCTGACTGTCATTATTTGTCCATATATAGAGATGGAAAAAGACTGTGTCAACTGAATTTATAAACAACTGACTTGGAAAAAAATACTGAGAATATTTCACACTTTTAAATCCAGTGAGGTGTAAAGATGTATTACTTTCCTTTTTGCTGCATTTCACTACAAGTCTCATCTCTATAACTTGCCAGTACCCTAGTGATCTAACCTGCATTTTGGTTAAAATGATCATTTACTCAGAAATAAGCTGGTCATGTATACAAGCAGGTAATATGTGGATTCCTCTGTATTTGTAAACATATTTATATTGTAACTTAGGTTTTTGGACTTCTCTTCTTTGGTGGGGTCCTGCAATTGATTGAATTATATCATTTGCAGCTGTGGCTGTTGAAAAATAAAATAATTGCGTTTCTTCTCGAGAAGAAAGAACTGGAAATGTTGTGAGAAAGATGCTCTTTAATATAAATATAAATTTTATTTTTGTTTCCAAGGTAGAAAAACATGCAAGTACTTTATCAAACCCCAATATTGAGCATATGATTTGAATGTTAAACAGATTAAACTCTCTAAAGTATCAAAATTATGTATTTTGATAATAGGTTTAAGTGGTGACTTATTTCAAAGTTAAAATTAATTATGGACAAAGTTTTTCTTAGAAAGTGTAGATTTCTGTACCTATTTGTGTGTTCGTCTGTTTTTTACAGTGTGTGCACTTGATTTTAATTGATTTTCATTACAGAACACTGGATTTTCATTATATATTATTGACTTTCCTTGATTTGATAGGCAAGGGAGGGTGACAGATCATGCCTTCTTACTTCAGCACATCCTTTTTGTTCCTGTTTTTGGGTATTACGGCATGAGATATCTGCATGTCTACAATAGATACTGCAAGTAACTTCAAATTTTGTGGCCTGTTCTTCAGGAGACTAAAAAATCTCAGCTATTTTATACATCTTTATTTAATGTAAGGTAAGAGATGCAAGATGGATAGAAGCACGAAATACTCAACTCAGGGTGGAAGTACTTTACAAGGAGAAAATCTGGATACAACCTCAGAAATTATAATTTCACTGAATGTTTCTCATGGAATAATGCTCCCAAACCATCTGAGATGTCAGCAAAGTTATTATTTGTTTCAGACCTGAGTATGTTCAGAAGACAGTCCAGGGCTTCACTGAGCGTGGATGGTCATGGTGAAGGCAGCTAATGGGAACATGCTAATTATTGGCAAAGGGAAGCATCTGTGGTATTAGTAGCTCACTGCTACTATCAAGTTTTCTTTTCTTAGGAAATCTGAGGAAAGAGTGGTTTGCAATTGTAGACATACCTCACCATTCAGAGATTTCACTGAAATTACCAAAAGTCAGTGAAAACTGAAGATTTAAGAACAAACTGAAGTATCCAAATCAGGAGTACATTCTTAACTGGTTTGAATCTGTTTTGTGGTTGATATCATTCCAAAGGCATCTTGGATACTGGAATTTTTTGGGGGGAAGGGCTGAAGTGACAGTGCTGAGCTGAAAAACTTTAAAAACATTAATGAATAATATAGAAGATGTCTGTACAGAAAGTGCAAGGCTCAGCACTTGTTATCCCTCAGTGAAGACAAATTATTTGGTCACATTTTTCACCTTGGGGACCATGATTGTGATGAATATAGAAACATATTTTCTATCATTCAAGGCCTGTTCTTTTGCTTCAAATGCATTGTGCTTATATAAACTGAGTAACCTACTAGAAATATTACTTATAGGAACTGGATATCTGTGAAGAGAAAAAAGTGCAAGTCTTTTCAACAATTGCCCTATTTCACAGGTTGGAAAGAAATTGGTGTTTCCAAAACTGGCTCTCATAAATGTACAGTCCGGTGTGTCTCTCTCACACATCTTTCTGCATCCCCACTAGGACATGGCTTTTTGAGGAAATTAACAATTTTTAGGCATGTGCAGTCAGTCCTGATTTGTTTGTGCAGTACATAGAGTCTGCCTGCATTTCTGCCTAATAAATCAGACCTACAGCTCGCACTTATCCCTGTCTGCCTTATCTCTGCTGGCAGCTCTTCCCTTTCTGCATGATAATTGCCTCTCCATGCTAGTGGCTTGAGGAAAGCTGCTGCTCCTTGAATCATAGGAGCTCCTAAAACGGCAAGATTTTGAGCATTTAAGCATGGTCTGCTTTCTGAGTATGAATTGCATGCCAAGTAAAAAGCATAGAGAGGAAAAGAAATAAATTATACATATTCATCAATCCTAGGTCTCAGCAATGCTTGCTAGGAGAGGGAAGAGGCTTATTATTTAATGCAGCAATTAGGCAAGACAAACCCCACAGTAAACAGTTGCTCTCTAAGCTGTACGAAGATGCAGCCCTCTGCCCAAACTCACCAGTTCTGGCAAAGAACAGCCTTTTCATCACGGAGAGACAGTGTCTAGCTGACTTCTCCAATTGTAAAATGCCTATAAAAGGAAAAATATTTTATATTTCTCTGAGTCTTTTTGTGCAGAATAGCTTTCTGTCTGTGGTAAACAGTCACAGCATTCTGGAGGGGATGAAAAGGGGAGGGGAAGTGGGTTGTTTTCTTGCTGCTGTCATCTGAAGCAAGATATTTCACTCACAGGAACTCACACTCAGTGTAAGAGTTATGATGATTCATTTCATTTTGCAGGCCCCCCTCCATCCAGGCTGACAGAGACCACAGCAGCATACAGAGAAACTGCTTGTTTCAGAAAAGGACTGATAATTTTTTTTTTTTATTCATCTGAAGTTTTTGATGCGTACTTATATCTAGATCCAAATTCTAAACAGAATGGAGAACTCTTTTTGGAGGTATGTCATGAAATGTCACAGGATAAGTGCAGGATGCACACGTTTAGATCAGTCATACTTGCACTTCTTTTTCTTAATGCCTAGTGAGGGTTGCTGACAGAAACAAAAATGATTGCCCTCAAAGAGCCACTGGGGTCAAATAACAGACAGCCCTGTCCTACAGAGCACTAAGGGATAACATTTCAATAGAAAGAAAGCAAAGTGAGATGGAAGACAATCATACTGCCTGTATGTTCCCCAAAAAAACGGTGTTTTTCTATGCATCTCCTGTCATGTCCTGTCTGGCTTTTAGCTTCACTGATTGCTTTGAGATATGCAGTTTGAAGGGAAAAGCATACTAGAAATGCATGGTGATTCCAGAGGAGAAGATTTCTCAGACACCTATCTTGCCTTCCGAGATGCTCAGCTGGCAGCAGCTTGCCTCGTCAGAGTGGGAGCAGCTTGATGTGACTGCCTGCTGGCTGCCAGAGGAGGCTCTTCACTTCCAGGAGAATGAGCGTGGCTGTGGAATGTTTAACTGAGCATCAGTCAATCTGGGAAGGAACCTATACGGCTGCACTAAGCAGGGCAGGAATCTTCAAAACCACAAAGAAAAATGGCTAGCAGAGAGGCTGTCTCCAGCGTGTAGTATTTTTTTTTCCCAAATCACTCGTTTCTGAGGATAATGATGTTTATTTGTGAAGATCTCTCTACTGTTGCCCAGAAAGAGTCCATATATGTGGAACTCCAGTACTTGCTATGAGAAAACACCCACTTTTGGTAAGGCTTATAAGGAAAATTGAGGGTATGTGTTTTTCCCCAGTTGAAAAGTCATCGCTGTACATTCCTGCTTCTGCAGAAATTAGTTGAACAAAGTCATACATTTTTTGTAATGCTCTGGGATTAGGAAGTTATTAACCTGTTTGCTGGCAGAATTCTCAAGGTCTGGTGTATATATTTTAAAAAATAAAATCCAACTAAATGACAAGTGACTGCTGGAGTCAGTTTTTTTGTATCTGCAGTTATAATGCACTTTATGAATCACACACTGTTGGGTGAGTAGTGAGAGGATAAGTAACTTGCTCAAAGTCTCACAAGATGAAAAGAAGCCAGGCAGCCCGGTCACCGTGACCCATCCTAATCCAGTCTCATTTTTATTTCTATTAAGAAGATCTGATTGCAAATTAAAGGTTTGATTGCAGCAGGAAATAGACTGCCTTTCCCCTCAATACCCTGATGACCTTGATAGTGTTAATGTTAAAAAGAAGCAACCTGTGCAGCCTCTAAGAGTGACAGGAACCAATTTTCTGTAAAGCTGTGTTCCTTGCTTCTCATTCTGTGCATTCTCCAATAAGAAAGGAGGAGAATTTTGGGATGGCTATACTGCTATGCAATTCTTCGCAAAGGGTGAAAATGTGAAACCAAAGCTTCCAGGCAATGAAAATTCACTTGTTTCCCCAGCCTAGTAGAGAAGAAATATGCTCAGTCTTTTGGATTGTGCAATGGTTCTGAAACCAGGGGTTCTTCTCAAGATTTAGTTTGGAGATAACAAGTACTATCCTGAGTGCTGTCTCTCACTGAGGTAATGATGCCTTCCATTCAAAGGTATTTCAGGGCAGATAAGCAGAGTTTAGCAGGCCTGTATATTCATATTTTAACATGTATAAGTTCTGTAAGCTGACCTTTAAGACTAATGAGAACACTTAATTAAGTATAATTATTTGGGCAGGGAGGGGGGTGGGGCATTGGGGCATTATCTTCTATTATTGCTCCAGATCATTCTTCCTACACAGGACACTGCTGAGATGTAAAATTAAATGTTAAAGCAAAGCTGCTCATTAGAACACACAAAAGCAGATTAATGTTTTATCCATGAAACCTAGGATAAAATAAAGACAGTTGACTCAATTCTTTGGCCTGTATAAAACAAGAAAAGATTTGAGGAAACACAGCCTTAATGGTGATATTTTCTGTGTTTAAATATTAGGTTGTATTCAGTGAATTCAATGGTTTCAGTTTTTATTAATCATGAATGATGATGTCCACATTGCTTTGTATGACCAGAAGCAAAAGAAAGGAAAATAAGAATGTCTGAGAAATTTCTATATCCATCTTTCTTTCTTTCTTTCTTTCTTTCTTTCTTTCTTTCTTTCTTTCTTTCTTTCTTTCTTTCTTTCTTTCTTTCTTTCTTTCTTTCTTTCTTTCTTTCTTTCTTGTCAGGGGAGTAACTGTTTTTAGTCTAGGTTGATTTTAAATAGAAACCATTTTCTTCTTCTCATTGTTTTTTAGGATTACAGCGATCAGTAACCCTGGCATTTTGCATGTAACTTTTCCTACGTCCTCCATCCAGTAGAACTTCTAGAGAGGTCTTGTCTACTTTAGACAAGAAAAGGGTAAAGGGTGATCAGGCTTTGGAACAAGCTGCCCAGGGAAGTAGTAGAATCACCTGAACATGTTCAAAAAGTGTGTAGATGTGGCACTTGGGGACATGGTTTAGTGGTGAACACGGCAGTGCTTCCTTAACAAGTTGATTCAATGATTTTTTTGAGGTCTTTTCTAACCTATAAAATTCTATGATTCTATGACTTTTTTATTGCAGGGAAGGCAGGAGAAAATTTTTTTTCCCCTTTAATCTCTATTAAATGATTTCTTAGGCACCTGGTGTAACCAGAAGGAAAATTATATTGCACATGGTAAAATTCCAATCTTAGGGTGGCAAATAGCAGGACTTCTGTTTATTTTAATAGGCAACTTTTAAACACTGCAAGGATTTTAATCCGTTTCATTTTAATTTAAAAACTCATCCCAATCCCTTCTCAGCAGAAGGATATGTAGCTGAGGATGTCCTGCAATATCTGCTATGTTTCCTCCTACCAAGAGTGAAAGCAGATGCTATGGTTTTTATGGAAATTCACATACATATTCCCCTTCAGAATATGGAAGAGTTAAGGACAAGTGCAGAAGAAAAAAGCTACTTTTTTTATAGGGTTGTGATGATCTTTGTCTCTACCTCCCACCATCTCTCCCCAGTGAGAGCAGCAAGAACATTTATTGCTGTTTCAGACAGATGTTTGCCCTGTTAGCTAGCCAAAAGGAAAGTGGATTTATGTCCTCAGGCACTCAATGTCAGGACATAGAGTGCATCCTTCTCCTGGGAGTATAGCTGGCAGCAGTAGGGAGTGGAGCGGAATTGAGTACAGGATCAGCTCCTCCCAGACAAGAACGATTGTGGGGCAGGTGTGATGCTCCTCCCCCTGGGGAGCTGCTCTTAAGCTGAAGAATGCAGCATGAGCAGGGGCGAGCTGTGCAGCAGCTGTGCCTGCACCCAGCCTCCTGCATCCTTGATACTGACCTTGACCCTCTGGCTTGGCTCCCCAAGGCCTCCCTCACCACTGCAGGCTTGATGGGACAGCACTGATCAGCATGTAACCTCAGCTGCTGCCTCTGGGCCTGATCTTGACCCAGACTGCCTCTCTCCCATCCAGTTCATTGCTTTTGGCATTGTCTGAGGGCCAGCAAGGCTTTCTCAGCTGTGCTATGCAGTTGCATTCTCCCCAAAAAGCCTAAGAAAATAAGAGCCAAGGTCCTAAGAAAGAACCACTGCAGTCTATACAGGGAGGGATGCCATCAAGTGCCGGCTCAAGACTTGGAATATTGCTGCTGCTGCTGCTCTTTGTCAGGAAGGCACCACCAGGGTGGTAAACAAACCCAAACCCAGACTTTCCTGTCTTTCCTGCAGTGTCAGGGGCCGTCTGGGTGGCACAGATCCCAGTAAACAGCCAGCAATAATGCAGCATCTTCTTTAAGGTCCAACAGCTTTGGTTCGTCTTCAGGAGCATGCAGTGGCATTTGTAGTGCTGGCATGCTGCAAGGAGTAGGAAAGAAACAGCACAGTCCTATGGGAGAAAGGCTGTCAGGTATTATTGTAATGAAGCATGCCTCACGGGACTGTTTTCCTTCTGTCTTCCTTCCTCCTACCCATGTCCTCTCAGCAAGTCTAACATTTGCCAGTTTGAGCTGAGCTGCTGCCTAATGGCTTACAGAGCCTCCCTCGGAGGTGGAACATAAAGAGATGGAAAAATGAGGATTACAGAACTGTATAGGTGGCCATAGCAGGAGAATGCTACAGAGACACATACCAGGGGCAGAAATACCTCTGGGATTCAATAGAACAAGAGTTTGACATTTAGTTTTTGGTTCTTGACTTTAAATTTTTTTTTTTCTCTTAGTTCCAAACAAGTGTGTTCATCTATTTATTTCTATTGTAAGGTAGGCCAGGATTTCCTCAGAGAGGTTATGATTGTTGCTGAATACAGGTACTCTAAGGACATTATTCTTGCCGGTTGTATAACAGACCCTAAGGAGTATGAATTATTTTAATCTTTCACTTGATGAGGTCACAAGAGCTGCTTTTTCTGTGTTCACAGGTGAGGGTGACTGGCACAGCTTTGTGTTCAGCTGTCTTACCACTTTTCTTACAGGGCTGGATAAACCAGTTCTGAAGGAAGAGCTGGCCTACCACAGTTTTCAGTGTGGTGTACTAAATAGTCACCAATTGCAGATTTTTTCGATAGTAATTCTGTAAATGAGCTGCGGATGAACTGAACATCAGCAGATGGCTCAGGGTACAATCCATTACAGCTGCTTGAAGATAAACTATCCTTGTTCACGGCTCAGAAACTGGGTCTGGGGATCTGTCTTCAGAGCTCCATATATGGCCTCAAAACTGCTCATGTCAGAATTATTCCAGTTTGGGGGAAAGGCTGGAGGGGGGAGGAATTTTAATGATGTATAATGTGGTAGTTGGATTTTTAGATTTTTTTTGTATAACCTGTGCTATTTGCTTGCATTCTAGAGTTACCCTGTTAACACAGGATCTTGTGATTTTTCTTTTCTGTTCTCAGTTGGCAGCTATTGGATCAAATATGCTAAAGTTAGACATTACTAGGCAGAATGATGGCTGGCTGTTGCCACAGTCCACACAAAATAATTCTCTCCCCTTTATTTTGATTTCCTGGCATAATAGGATCTATTGTGTTAATTTTCATTTTGCTATCAAGTATTCAGTTGAAGTACTTACAGTTTTGAAAGAGTTAGGTCAGCTGTCCATTTTTCACAGCTAGTTGCTTCTCTTTATAAGCAAAAATTTTTTGCCCCTTTCCAGTGAATCATTATTTTCATTATTCTTGATTTTTGCCTTTAAAATGCACATTTTCATCCTGTTTCCAAACTCTTACACACAATTTAGAAAACCAACCTGACTGTTTAGACTGTAAAGTTTTCATGACTTATGTTCTAGCGTCTGCTATGGGAAACAATGATCAAAATACTGCTATCAGAAACGCTTAGGTCTGTTTAGCATTCAAACAAGTTTGTGTTTTTTTGAATAGAAGTGCATGAGTTTTCATCTGACACTTCCTCAGAAAACAAATTGATCCACAAAAAACAGGACATGCCTGAACACTTTGAAAATATTTTTTTGCCTTATCAAAATACCTTAACAGGGAAGTTCAGGGTAAATTAATAATGCTTGAAAAAAAAAGAGACCACACATACAAGAGCACGACTGATGTAGTGGCAGTCAGGTACTCTGAGTTGTGAAGGATCTGTGCATTAGCGAAAGGGTTTTATACAGCAAATAATATTTGGTGTATAGCAAAGCTGTTAAAACAAAGATAGCTGCATTGTTGAAACCACACCTGAAAAGAACAGTCAAGTAAGACTACACTTAAATCTTGTAGAACAACCTTTCAAGAATACAGTGTGAGATATAAGCCTTGTGATGGTCACATGAGCTCATTTGCTAACAATTTGCTAAGGACTTGAACTACAACTTGAATTGTTTGTAGTTCTCTGACAGCTCGGGAGACTCTGGTGATTTTCACCATCTGAGAAACTTGCATTACACGTCTCAAAAAACCTGTCTTTCTAAACAGACAGCCCTGACAGACATTGTTGATGTAGGGTTACAATTGTCTGTCTGACTCATAGTTAAAAGATCTGCCAAACAGCATATTTTTGGTGCAAAATACTTATATCTGCTAATGTAGAAACAGATTGTATTGTCATCCAAGTTATTAATATCCACAAAGCAGCCCAAACACTGGGAGAAATCTACCTCTCTACACTACTTGCTTCAGTTTGGCTGAAAATGATGAATTTTAGAACTGTTATAAAATTGAGGGCTTTGTACTGGCCCCTCTATAGGATAGAATAGAATATATTTAGGTGTTTTCTGGACATGGAAAATAAAACATACTTCAAAAGTATTAGCTAATGTTTGTTACTGTTCTTCTTTCCTTAAATATTGTCAGACACAACGTTAGCCAAGGACTGTATTAATAATATTTAGGTAGTATTCAATTTCCTCAGTTTGGACAGGCTTTGGAAAAACAAGAATATTAACAAGCCTTTACATGAGTGGTAGAATATCTGAAGTTTGCTTGTTACATATTTACGTGTGGCAGTTGGTTTTGTTGTTGTCTCATACTACCACCACTCAAAAATGACCTGTTTGGAGGGCTTGGGATTCTTGTGATCAATGTAAGACAAGGGAAGGCCTTTTATAGTTGGACCTTTCCCTCTGTCAAGAAACACATAGTATGTTTCTGCGCAGTTGTCTGTACTCATGAAACTTGTAGGAACCGTGAGACCTTTCCCACAGTGCCAGAACTGGCTGAAGATGGGAGAAGTAGACAGGGTAGGCACACAGGCACACACACATATTCAAGAAAGGATGATGGCCTACCCCTTGTTTCTTCTGTAAAGCAGCCTTAAATGAACCATGGAACTGTTTAGGTTGGAAAAGACCTTTAAGATCATAGAGTCCGTCTGTAAACCCAGCACTGCCACGTCCAACACTAAACCATGTCCCTCAGTGCCATTTATTATCTGGAAACAACCTCACCCACAAGCAGTAGGCACCCCAAAAATTTCTTTTGTAATGAATGGTTCAACACTCACACACAAATTACTGCTCAGAAGTAGCTGGCAGGATCTGCTCCTTATGACTCAGTGTTTTATGTTCTTCAGTTGTGTATTGTTATAAGAAAGGGGATGTAATACACAGAACCATCCTCTGGTGACTTTCAGTCATATTTCAGCCCATGAATCAGGGAAGCATAAAGAAGAGAAATGAGCCCTTTCACATGTCCAGAAGGATGGGCAAATGAGCAGGCAGCAACAAGCAGAGCAGATAAATTGGATGATCCAAACATTTGCTGTATTTAGATATGGATCTTCATGTGCTTTTTTGATGAGGTGTTCCAGATTTTGTTCAGAATTCCATCTGCTTTGCCCCCAAGGGACAAAAAGAGGTCTCAAGTCAAACAAAGTAACAAGTGGTTGGCACAACTGTTCTTTTTCAAAATGAGCACAAATGTCTCAAGAAATAACTGCTCTGCTTCTTTACAGAATGAGTGGAACTGCAGGATATGAAAGACTTTGAATCTCATGAGAAGAAATGCTATGCATTTTACAATTGCATGAAAGCAATAGTCTCCCTTGTCACTAGGAAAAGATCTATGGATCTTATCCTGGTTTAATAAATATGAAACACATAAAAATAATCAACAAGGGTATGACAAGGACAACACTTATCTTGCCCCTCTGTGATGCAGTGGTGTCCTGCTCACCTTGCTAGAAAGTCAAAGTCCCTCTCTCAACAGATCTTTACTTCTGCTACTTGCAGGGTAGGATGTCCAGGTGAAAAGGGAAAGAAGTCTTCACATTAGGATACAGTCACCTTTCTGCTACTTTCAATTTCCAGGAAGTAGGAAAGCACAGCAATGAAGTCCAAAGAAGGGCAATGAAGCTGGTGAAAGGTCTGGAGCACAAGTCCTGTGAGGAACGGCTGAGGGAGCTCAGGGTATTTAGCCTGGAGAGGAGGAGACTCAGGGGAGACCTTATCCCTCTCTACAACTGCCTGAAAGGAGGGTGCAGTGAGAGGCTTCAGTCTCTTCTCCCAAGTCAGAAGCAATGGGACAAAAGGAAATGGCCTCCAGTTGTTCCAGGGGAGGTTTAAATTGGATATTAGAAGCAATTGCTTCACCAAAAGGGTGGTTAGGCAGTGGAGCTGGCTGCCCAAGGAAGTGGTAGAGTCACCATCCCTGGAGGTGTTTAAATGATGTGTAGAAGCAGCACTGAATGCCATGGTTTAGTGGTGGACTTGATAGCGTTGGGTTCATGGCTGGACTTGATGAACTAAATGTTATTTTTTCCAATCTAAATAATTCTATGATTCTATGAACTGTAACTGATGCTCCCACAAGCAGAGAAGGTTATTAAATCTGAGCTTCTGTGCCTGGAGAGAGTCACTGTAATGACTGGGAAACTGTACAGGAGCAGCACAAAACTGTTGCTATACTTAAACCATGTGGTTTTCCAGATCAGGTGTTTGTAATAAGGTGGGGATAAATTCTAATTTTGCTTAATGGTTTGAACCTTTCAGGGGTCATAAATTAAAGAGGTCCTAAATAGTACACCCAGGGAGGGCTTGAGCATGAGCAGCTGCTGAACTGCCTGGGAGAGGTTTTAGGGAAGAAATTAAGTGCATTTTCCTGGGTTAAAAATAGCATCTGTGGTGTTAGAGACACTTCTTAATTTCAGTTCAGCCTCAGTTAAGGTAACATTGTGAATCAAAAAACTTACATTCTTTTATTCTTTTTTTAAAATCCAAAATAGTCCTATATGCAGCTACCTCAGAAATGTCTCCTAAACTTGGGAATTCAAACCATGATGCTAACGAGAAGAAAATACCATTTGTAATAACTTGTATGTTGTGTCATCAGCACAGTGATACTCTAAAGAGGTAACAGAAATCAATTATTTTATGAAGACAACACTTTGCTTTGCAGAATCCACACCTTCTTGTAGCCAAATAAAGTCCTGCAAAAATTGTAAAATAATAAATCTTGCAGCTTACCTTCAGTTCTGACTGAATGCTTTAGGCTGGAGTTCAAAGCAGCCACTGCACAGTTCCGAAAGTTGCTTTATAGACTTGTTAATTCTTAACTCAGTACCCATAATATTCTATGGCATGTATTTCTTTTGAGATCAGAGGCACTATTTCATATTGATGCTTCATGATTTTGTTTCCAGAGACAAAGGAGTTTGCTTAAGTGTATTGAATTCAGTTAGATTCAAAACCCGTACAGAATCAGCTCTGGCAAAATTTCCTCTGCCTTATGTTCCTTATTTAGTAAATAGAACCTACAGTGTGCACTTCTAGCTTCTCTGACATCTTTGGCTTTGTTGGACTAAGCTGGAAATGAGATATGTAGATCAGATGAACTTGGAAGAAAAAAAAGAGCAAGAGAGTTGCTGCTTTTGGAAAGCAGCAAAAAAGTGTTTTTCAGGCCAAGAAACTCTGCCTGTTAAAAGCAGCATTAAATATCTGTTGAAACTTTGTGGAAAGCTTTGCAAGCTATTTTTCTTTTCTTTAAAAGAAAAATCCTAAGCTTATATTATTTGTCTTTCTAGAAAAGATAAGGCTGAACAAACAGAAATATAGTGCTGTATACATATAGGAAATCTTGCTATTAACCTTTTAGATCAGGCAGGTAGTACAGATTTAAGTTGTGCGTAACACAGTGCAACATGGTCAGTGAATAAGAACTCTTGCAGCTGTAAAACTCTGCATAGGGTAAATTCCCTGCCAGATAAATATTTTTTTGTGCACAGATGCCCGTGGCTTAGATACACTGTCCTTGCATCTATCCTTTCCTTCATCCAGCTAGTGGTCCTTGGTATTCTCCTCAGTTAACGTTCATTTAAATACCATTAAAACTAGTAATGTGTATCTCTGTACATATTCACAGCGTGTGGACTTAGAAATTTTTATTTGGTTTTGGCTGCTTTAAATTTATAGACCCCACTTTACTCCTTCATCCTCTTTAGGTAAACGTACTGACACTGCCTTTAAGCAACCTTTTAGAAATAGTCTGCAATATCCAGGGATCCCTGAATGCTGCTTCACAGAATAAAGCATAGGGAAAATAAGCCTTATTTCCATATTAATAACCATGGGAATAAAATGCGCGACAACAATGTCAAGCGTCCTGCTGTTTGATGGAATGTCAGAAAGACTTTTTCTAAATTCAAAAGGACAAAAAAGCAATGGTAGGAGAAGCCATAAGTGTAGGATTGTCTTTCAAATCATACATCTGCACATCGGATCTGCAGAACACCTGCAAGAGCCCAGTACAAACCTAGAAGGAATATTTCTTCTAACTGAGGCTTGTGTACTACTCTGCATAGCTATTCTAAAAATACATGTCTGCAGGCAGTTCCATCCTGCATGGGAAATTTTTCCTGAAAGTTGAAGAAAAATGGATTTGAGAAGATCATGTAACTTTACACAAAATCATAGTGGAACCAAGCACAAGCTAAAAGAATAGCTCAATGCTGCAGGCTCCGGATGGCAATAAATTCAGAAAAGTCCTGGAACATAAGGTATAGTATTAGTCCCTTAGTAATGTTCTATTTTTGTTTCTTAGTAGTTATGTATGCCTATGCTGATCTGCTCTTAAAAAGTAGCTTAAAAATCATACAAAACAGAACCAAGCAGGTGGTGATTCAAAGGTGTTTTGAGTGATTTATAGATTAGATGTGCCAGCAGTTACAGCTGCGAGGTTAAACTGTTTCTAGTCATTTAGCAAGGCTTTTATGCATAAAATCAGAGAATCATATAGTGGGTTTAGTTGGAAGAGATTTTAAAGATCATCTTGTTCCAATCCCCTGCCACATGCAGAGAAACTTTCCACTAGACCAGGTTGCCCAAGGACCCATCCATCCAGCCTGGAACATTTCCAGGGATCAGGCATCCACGACTTCTCTGGGCATCCTGTTCCACTGCCTCCCCATCCCCGCAGTAAATAATTTCTTCCGAGTATCTAACCTAAATCTACCCTCTTCCAGCTTACAGCCATTGTCCCTTGTCCTATCGCTACATGCCATTGCAAAAGTGCCTCTCCAGCCTTCCTGTAGGCCCCTTTTTCATACTTAAATCAACATTTTAAAACTAGAAGCTGAAAAGACACATAGATCAACTTTAAGTAACTTAAGTCCTGAGTCCCTGCTTATGAATCAGCTCAGTACCAAAGACTTTTTAATGGGGAATGACTCATGAGAAATCTCTAAGGACTGACTTCACTGATTTAGAAATACAGATATAAGTGAGAGCCAGGAATCCCACGGTCTGTCTGCATGCTTTGAAAATTGAGTCAGCAGTCTCTGATAGGATGACTGTGTGTCATGAAATTTCAGGATTTGATCTGCAGCCTTGTGAATGGATCTCCTTCTCTCCACTCCCTGAATATTAACTCCAAGATGCAAGCTAATTTTCTGTAGCATGAGCCAGTGGAAAGTTGAGTGAAGGGTAGAAGGAAAGGAGGACTCACCTTAAGTTTTAAGATTTCTGATGCAGCTCTTGGTTGGACTAATCTTATGGCAACTCATTCTTCTTTTTAAGAAATCAGATTCCTGGAGGTGTTGTCTTTTTTCCTCAGCTGACTTGTCTCTCACTGGTACAAAATCACATTAAAAGAAAAAGTTCTGCCTTTGAATAAAACTCTTTCTAAGTATTATGAAATTCTGACAGCAGCATCTTGGACTTAAGAGCCACTTTGGAAGAGTAAATATTTCTCTTTTGTAAAATACAGGATTGCACCAGTCTTAGAGGTATGAAGGCTTTCAGGAAGCTGTCCTTACTGAAGTAGAATCAACAGGATTTTCAGTCTTGCTTCCCTTTCAGGCAGTTGAAACTTTGTCGTGCATGCATTTAGTTTTAAATATTGCAAATGTAATGAAACATATGACAACAAGAGGCCAACAGAGTTTTTACAGTGCTGAATCCTTTCAGATTTTCCATAAGGATGTATTTTAGGCACTGAGAGTCATGGTAGCAATGCTAAGAGTAAAGTGCTCTGTTAAATCTGTGCCTATATATATTTTGTGTTGACTGGAAAAAAGCATTTCATTTATATGAAGAAATATGCCTAGAGATACTCAAGTCTTTCACTTTCCTGGAACTGAAACTCCTAAATATGAGTACCGCTGCTTGACTGATTGGAGTAGGCTTCGCTTCAGGCTTTGTGCAAAGGCAATTTTTCTAGGAAAAACCTCTTAAAGAAACAGTGGTAGCATGTTGACTAGCTGTCTCTTCTGCTCCTCTGTGCTACTGTACTGACTTAAGCTCCTTTGAAAATGCCGTGCTGGGGAACTTAGGGTACCAACTTCCAATATTGATAAGGCAGGATGACACATGCCTTGTTGTAACACTGCCATAAAAACTAGGAGTCTACAAGAAGCCTTGAAGCTCCTTTGAAAATATCAGTCTCAGTCATTCAAGTCACTAGATATTCACTTGAATTCTTTAGAAAATAATAAAGATGCTATGTATCCCATCTGCCTTGAGCCTGTATGTCTGTCCTAGCTCTTATAACACACATACTTTTCTATTTTGACCGTTTTTAAAGTCTAGTGCTCAGTTAAATGGCTCTATAGGTAAAAGGGGTCAAACTTCATGTGATCCTGTATAGGGATTCCTATAGTTTCACTGCACACACACAGCTGAAAATTTAAATATCTGCATTTGGCCGTCTTGCTTAGACTGCCTTTACTGTCTATGGGAAGCAGAAGTATATTATTCTGCCTTCTTTCACTGTATATTTTAGGATGAAATGATTCATTCCTTTTAAGGGCATCTGTCTCTATTGTAGATAACTACACTGCTAGCTTAATTTTATCATCTATCCTAAGTAGTATATGCATGTTTGTTCTTCCCTGCCTCTGGATACATATCCTTTTTCCTTTTAACGATGAATTTTCTTCCTCTTGTCTCCAGCAACAGGGGTTTTTTTTCTGTTTACAGAGCTCACCAAACATATTTTAGTGTAATCTATCTTGTAAAATGGGGTCTTGTCAATATGAAAGTGTTTTCCCAGGGACAGACTGTTGTAAACTGAGCAAAACTGTGAGGTTCTTTCCAGCTGCCAACCACCTGAAATTTCAGGTTCAAAAGCCACATTTTTTTTTTCTAGGAGGGCAAGAAGGAGTACCCGAGAAACTACAGGCCGGTTCATCTCACTTCAGTGACTGGAAAAGATTATTCTGGTAAGTACTGAAAAACACCTGGAGGAAAAGGCAGTCATCATTCACAGCCAGCACAGCTTCATAAGGGGAAAGTACTGCTTGTTGAACCTAATTTCTTTCTACAAGAGGGCAGCCCACCTACTTCATATTGCAAAACCAGTTGATGTAATCTGTCTGGACTTCAGCAAAGCTTTTGATACTTTCTCTCACAGTATCCTTCTGGACAAATTGTCCAGCCCACAGCTGGATAAACACATCATTGGAGGGGTGAGCAACTGGCTCACAGGTTGGGCACAAAGGGTTGTAGTGAAAGGGGTGACATCAGCTGATGACCTGTCACCAGTGGGGTTCCACAGGGCTTCATCCTTGGCCCTGTGCTCTTCAACATCTTCATTAATGATTGTTGATAATTGCTCTTTTATCTGATGGTTTCTTCGTCATATGCAGACATTGTATTCTGAGATTGTTTTAATGATTAAAATACATTAAAAATCAATGACCTAACCCTACATTCTAGGACTTGTTAAATACATATTCTACCTCTGATGGCCTTGTTTAAAATTACGTCCAACACAGTATTCTTGATCATCAATCCAAGGTATCTGTGTTCGCAGTTCTGCACCCCTTGTAGGAAATAAAGCAGTTCTGCACCTTGACCTGTCTGAAGTCTGATTCCAAGAACAGTTCTTCACAGACAGTAGGCAGCTGGATTAGCAAGGAACCAGTCATGACTTAACAGTACCCTTACGCTTCCTGAGGGTTCCTTTTGAACCAAATAATGAGCTAATAGGTTATAAATCAAAGCAATATAGATAGAAATAGAGAGGTTCAGTGTTGATTAATTACTGTATTGAGGAGGGCGTCAGGATAGAACAAGGAGAAAAATTAGAGGAATACTGTGAGTCACTCCTTTGTGCTGCTCTAGACCTATTTAGTAAATAATATGATTAATTTTTCTATGGAAAAAGAATAATTAGTATTACTGACAGTAGTTGAAAGCACTGAAAAGTTTGATGGCAGGAAAATTGCTGTGATCATGAAGGAACGGTTATTTTTTAGAATCTATGGGTTTGTTCATAAGCTGACCTGGCTTGTCATTTCAGCCTCGCTGCAGCTGTAATAATTAACTCATAGCCATGGTGTGTATTTGTAGATACGACTCAGTGGACTGTGGAGCAACTGACATGCAGTGCCATGAAGCAGGTCCTCGAGTGGATTTTGTTTTACCCAGGACCCTTTCTGTTCCTCACTTATATCAGCACGTCTAAGAGTGCTGGGAAGACTGTTACCAAGAGTTCCTATTATCTGAGGTTCCAAAAAAACTTCTGGTCTTTGCCAGAGACTGCTTCTGTTTTGTGTACACTCCTGATTCCTCTCCTACTTCTCGATCTGGAAAATTACTTTCAGAAACTGGTCTTGCCACAGAGTGCCTTTTGAGAAGCATATATTTGATTAGAGTAATATCATAAATATCATAAAAGATAATAATGACATGGTATTTTTCCTATGTGAAAGATCATCCACTGGGTCTAAAAGCTTAAAGTACTCCTGACCGATGAATGTTCAATTCATACTCAAATTTTCACTTGAATACATAAAAATTGTGGAAGAAATGAGTAATTATACTCTCTTCAAAAGACTATTTCCATGCACATTCACACACAGAATATATTTAAAATATCAGAGTAGCAATGTATGAGATTCCTAAAAACCTTAAATTATAGAATTATTTATGCATGGTATTTTTCCTATGTGAAGATGAATTTAAATTAATGTTATATTTAATTTAAACAAAAGAATTCTGTAACATGTTCTTTTATCTCTAATTTTCACGAATAAGCATTTTAGGTCGCCCAGACTTTTGCAAATAATAAGTAGCAGCTAATTTGTTTAGTTAAAAGCTGTGACTAATTAATTTTCAGCATTGGAAATGAATATTACAAACTAAAGCACAACATTCAAGGAATATATCAAAAGATAGTATATATGTGTGTTATTTTAATTTTGTTTCATTTGAGGATAGATTGTCTTTTGGAGTCTGCTTCTCACAAAATATACCCCTGTATATAAACATAATCTACATAAAGAACTTTACAGGTCCCATCTTTATGTTAGTGATGCATCTTTCATGTATAGATGTACATGTAGCCTTCTTCATTAAAAGACTCCACGGACATATGAATTATTTCCCAAAATCTGTATTCTTTCCAAATTGGGTTTGCAAAACACTGTTAGCTTAATTGTTGGTGCAATGCATGAGATTTTTAATTTTCTCTTTAAGAAGTTAGTTGGATGTTTTAGCGTTAAAATTTAGTGAACACAAAAGCATGCTCCAGTCTTGCAATACTGGTGAGCTGATGGTGGTCAGGGTAGGCTGTGAAGGCACCAGAAGGCACCAGAACTATTTCACTCTTTCCAGAATCAGAATTATTTTGAATCCCATCACCAAACACGAGAAGCACAGATGCTGCAGAAAAAACTCCCCAGAAAACCATGGTCAAACACCTATGGGGATGAGTTTCAAAACAGGCTTTTGAAGCAAAGCAATTATTTTAAGGAAGAAAAAGATACTGCACTTCCTGAATGTTAAAAATATTGAAGGATGTTCAGGAAAGAAATTTTCTGAACATTTTGAAAAGATCCTACTCTTTCCTTAGAAAAATATTTACACTGGCTTAGGAGTTAGGTGTTTTAAATTTAAATTGCATCTCTATGGTATGTTTAGTAACAATAACAAAGTGATTTCTTGGCACTAGTTTGGCCTTCTGTCTGGTGGCTTGGCTAAGTGTACGTTAATAAAAATATTTATTCTTTGGTACAAATGAACTTTTGGAAAGATATTTTTAGGCTAGGTAATGATATGCTAACTACACAATTACACATGCAGCTGTTTGCTGGCTTAAATGTCAGTAAATCTTTCATCTCACTTTTTTTCCCCATCTCAATTTGCAGACAGTTCTTCAAGGAGAGATGGTCTGTCATACTGATCTATAGGGGAATCTGAAACACAGTGAATCAATGCTGTTACACACAGAAGACTTGAATACAAGTCAGACATATGGGGAAACCAATACCTGGAAATCAGAGACATGATTATTACTTTGCAGGTTAACTTAGAGAGAAGAAAGGGATGAAGGGTGAATGCAAGCTGAAACCAAACAGATGAGCACATCAGACTTATATATTTTACTTAATCTCTTAAGAGTCTAAAAGAAGAAACCGACTTAAACAGCAGTCAACTGCAACATTATCACTCCAATCAGCTAAACAGCATTCTCAGATGTTGAACAATGAACCCTACTGAGAGGTTTACATGGGCTTGGATTCACAGTAAGTGTTCTTGAGAAGGGCTGCAACCCTACTAAGTGTTTCAGAGGTAGAATATAATTGCTTAAGTTGGGGAGGATGGTCATTGTATGTGCGATGTCTACACCTGCAGGGCCAGCACTTAGTTAATTGGCTTTCTAGATGCGACCTCTGTTTGCAGTGGAAGGTTCCTCACCTCTTCCTCTCCTGAGGGAAAACCAGCATGGGTAGGGATGGCGATGTTTAGACTTTTCATATCAAACCTTAGTGGTAAGAACTAGCAATGGAGATTTTAATAACCACTCTCCTATGGAATTTATTTGGTTTGGCTTCCATTTCTTTTAACAGGTATAACATTTTAAACATTTTTTCCCCCAATGCACTGCTTTTCCAGTCAGTATAGGTGTGAAACCTGGAACACAAAAACATAGAGGCTTCAACATTATGAACAATTAAGAAAGAAATATATGGTCTGTGTCATTCATTGTTTCAATGTCAAATCAAACTCTCTCTAGAATATTCTTTCACATCAAACCAGAGGATGACTGAAGAGATGCAAAAGAAACTCAGCTCTCTTTGCCAGCCCTGGTGAGAAGATACAGCTTTGTTCACATGCTTTGGTTAATACTATGAGCTTCTTCTGCTGATGTAACCAAATTTCAAAGAATAAAATCCTAAGCAAAGTCAGTACATCAGAGTTAAAGTAGAATGTGTGCTCACTTTATATCTCCTAACAAAGCAAATACTCTCTGGTAAAACCAGTAAGACTGGTAATGGCATTTTTACACACCATCCAGGCTTTAATCTGCAAAGAAAGCTGTATAAGTAACACAGCTTTAAACACTGGAAAATAATAAAGAGTTTTCCTTGCTCTCCATATAGACTCCTCTCCCTCTTACAAAGTTAGCAAGAGAGTAGCAGCTAACAAGCAAACAGTCTTTGCACTGCTAGGCAGCACAGAGATCTCCAGGTTACAGTCCGTGCTTTTCTTCTTTGAAGTGAACATAAGAGCTGCAATTCATGCTGGCTGAATGGCAGTGTTTCTGTCAGGTCAAGTAGCTCAGGAATGTACATCACAACAAATCTGAAGTGGAATTATGCTTCTTTCAGAGTTAAATGTGAGATGAAACCATGTTTACATACCTGGTTTGGGGAATCGTCCACATTTGAAGTAGATGGAGAATGGGAAGCAGAAGTAGAGCTTCAGAAAGCAAAATTAGGTGTCCAGTGAGCTGCCTGAGAAATTAGATAATTAAACTAAGCTTAGCTCTGCTTCATACAATATAAAAACAATTTGGATAATGCAAATATGTACAAATGACTGTTTCATTGCATGATGCATTGAGATATTGCTTCTCAAACTTTTCCTTCTTTTCATTTTTCTTGGTATGCTGTCACTTTCATTAACAATAGAATCACATCAGGAGATTTTTTTTACCCCATACTGAATATTTATATTAAAATGTTTTTTAAAATGTCTGAAGGGTTCATAATAACGAAATGTCTCTGGTAGTAGCATGACATAAGTTTGAAGGAAATTTTTCTAAAGTTCAGTTGAAATGAAACAGATTATATCACACTACACCACACTATAAATGTTTCAATTGTGAGTGCTATTTTTCCTGTTCTATCTTTACTAAATGAAACATCCATAGAATTACAGAATGGTCTATCTTGAAAGGGACCTTGAAGATCATCTAGTTCCAGCCTTCCTGCTAGGGGCAGGGACACCTTCCAGTGGACCAGGGTAGTCAAGGACCTATATAACCTGAGCTAGAGCACTTCCAGGGATGGGGCATTCAGAGCTTCTCTGAGCAACCTGTTCCGGTGTCTCACAACCTTCACATTAAAGGCTTTCTTCCTAATATCTAATCTAAACCCGACCTCCTTCAGTTTAAAGCCAATACTCCTCGTCCTATCTCTGTATGCCCTTGTAAATAGTCCCTGTGCAACTCTCTTGGGGGCTCCCTTTAGGTACTGGAAAACGCTAAAAGGTCTCCACAGAGCCTTTTCTTCTCCTGGCTTAAAAGCCCCAACTTTCCCAGCTGTCTACATTGGAGATGTGCTCCAGCCATCTGATCATCTTAACAGCCGGACTCCCTTCAACAATTCCATTCAAAATTGTTTTCACGCTTAAATGAATTACCTCAAAATAAGGAGTACATTACACAACAACCAAATTCATGTATCTTTTTCCTGAGGTTCCATTTTTGCATTAAAATTGTGCCTCTGTACTCACACAGAGACACATGCTTTCCTATTAACAGCTTTAAGGTAAGTTGGCCTCTATTTAATGTACTGTTGAATGTGATTTAATGAATCGTGACTGAAAAGTAGCCTTCCGGGGATATGTCACTGTCAACACATTCTATCTCTCTGACATGTTGTCATTGGTGATCATGCTTACCCTGGATGAATGGTCTTATATTCTTTCCTAACACATAATTACTGATCTGACATGCAAAGTTAACAGAAAAAATCAACACGTAACAAGTAAAAAATGATGGGACTTGTGCTAGTTCCTGCCATGCCATGCACTCCAGTTCCTTTTCCTGACTACTCAGTTGTCAGCACTGCTGATTTCTTCTAAATTAAATTATGAGGTATTTGACATGTGAAACATGAGCCTACTGTCTGGAATTAACTGAAGTCCTTTATAAATTATAGATCTGATCTGAAGTAGGAAGACATCAAATAGTTGAGGATAGTAATGCATTTCTGTGGTTTATTAGATTGCTGGGTGTGTACCCACATGGGAATTGTTAGAGCTAGAAAGCATCTGTTGAAGTCAAAGGAAAATATCCTTTTTCTTTCTAAGTGAAATCAACTTTACGTCTGCTACAGAAATGGTTTCATATTCTAAGATACACTGCGCTGCCCTTTCACTAGGGAACAAAGCCACTGACCACATCAGCTGGAATACAGCCAGACTGAAGTCTGAAGGGAAAAAAAAACCTGCACAGTTTCAGTGAGAATATTTGATCATACAAATTTCAGATTTCCATGTTTTCTTTTCTCATTTATTCACTTGTGCATCTTTAGGAGAAAAACCAGCAGTTCTGCATGATGTCCCCAACTCCAACAGGCTTAGAATCCATAAGAATAACACCTACAATTGCTTAAAAATTATGAAATCCTTGCTGTAGAACTCTATTTCTCAAAATGTAAAAATTATTTAAGAAAAAATTTCCCAACTTGGTAAGTATACCAGAGTGTAATCACTGACTGTAACAATTAGTCTTTCCTTAGGACAATCATATCTTTGGCAAAAAAAGTAAAATAAAATCATATAATTATTTTAAAATTTTCAAAGCCATTTAGCTCTAAAGAAAGTGAATCAATAAAACTTACTTTTCCAGTCCTGTCAAAATCAGTAGTTCAAGTCCAGGGTTTTAATTGATTAACATTCCAGACAAGGATTTTCAATTCTTCAAGGCAAACTTAGCATTTTTAAGTCAATATATAATTTCCTAGTTGATTATGAATTCTGGTAATAGGACCTGAACTTTCACAAATTGTGTCAGATTAGTTAGATTTTCAGTATCTGAGAAATTATTTGATTTATCTGAAAAAATTATTTGCAAAGAAATTATGGTGGGGGTTTTTTTCAGTACTTGTTTACATGTGTTTTACGAGCCCAGGAGATAATATGGAAGAGAACAAACTGATCTCACATAGATTTCAGTGAGACTGCTCCATCACCTGCAGTGAAATGTCCCGGATACTTGCCAAAGCAAGACATGAGCCAGGCTGGATTTTCAAAGTCCTTCACTGCTCATCATTGGCCTCCCAGTGTTTCTGTTCCTTCTTGTCTAGTCAAGCATCTGCTACCAGCATAATCTCAAAATCATTAGTGAATCATGCATTTTTTGCATTATATCCAAGGTTTTCACCCACAAGTTTTTGACTTGATCATCTCTGTAGGCCTGTTTTTATTTCACCTTATTGTTTAACACACTCTTGCTTTTGTCTGACAAAGGCTCTAAGACTCTCGGTTCAAATGTTGATGAAAATTAGAAAGAAGAAATCCTGGCATGTAAAGATAATGGATTTATGCAAAGTCACAACAGCAATTAAAAAAAAATTAAAAAGGAAAATTTAAAAACAAAAAGGAAAAATACCAGTAGAAATTTATTATAGACTTGAGTCTAATCCAACCATCTGGTCTTTCAGTGGATATCTATGCACCCAGGAGCAGACACAATGTAGCCAGTAAATGAATTCTGATACTTTTCCTATTTGATTTGGTGTGATGCTCTTGAAGTCAAATGACAATGATGGGTAGCTTTCATTCCATGTGACCCTGGTTGCACACATGGCTGTCTGGGCATGGTTTGGAGATATAAGATCTAATGTGAACTCAGGTCCTTCATTTCAGTGAAGAACATTAAATGTTTTTGGAGAAAAACTGAAAAAGAAAATAATGTCAGAATATCTTGTTCAAATTTTTTGCAATTCTTGATTTAACACCTTTTTTTTTTTTTGAAATAGCACTTTTTTTGAAGATTGACCCTTTATGTTTTGCTGTATTTTTAAAGATGTAGCAGTTTAAAATATTTAGTAGTTCAGCTCTAATACAACCCCAAATATCTTGATTTCTTAATTTTTTTCCAGTTTGGTTATGAATATAAAAGAAAACTCTGTGATTGAGATAGTGGTAGATTCTGTTTACAGAGAGAGCATGGGAGGAAGGTTCTACATGACTGTGCAAGAAATAGGAATCACAGAATAAAGATTTTTGCTTTAAATTATGTGGAATGTGTCCTGGGATTTATTTTTCATCAGCTGACCATCTGGCCATCTGACCAAGAACAAGATAAGTGAAGTGATTTTGCAAATTGTAACACACCTCTTATCCCGTATTTTGACTCACCAAGTAAAGAATGGTTTCTTTTTTTAGAATACTGAATTATTAACACATCAGTAGATGTTGTTACAGAATCTGTTTAAAGTTATTAAATATATATTGAATGTGTATGAAGCCAGAAAATGTACCTCTGGGCAAATCTGGTTTAAATCACATTTCTGAATTTAGACACTCCAGAAATCACAGAAATTTACTGCCATGAGTATGTTAAGTATGGTCTTTTGATTCTTGAACTTATGTCCTTTATAATAGCAAAATGCTTGGGCTTCCTTAATCTGACTGGAATAGAAATGAGAGTAACATGCAATAACACATGTGCTGTATAGTAACATCTGAATATTTGTTTGACACAAACTTTGATTTAAAACATCTTAGTGAGAAATGGGTGTTTAAGCCAACACACCCCAGCATGAGGAAAAGAATCTGTAAATAGCCTGAAGAAATAAAATCAATGTATATAAATGGAAGTACTATGTAATAGTTTAAACAAATATTTCTTTGAAAAATATTTGACTGGCTCATGAACATTTGTAGTTCGTGATTTACTGACTGGCTGTTGTTAAACTCTGTGCTTTTTGTTTCAGGGGACTTTTCATCCCCTCTCTCTTATATCTTGAAGGTACAATCCATTGTTTATTCTGGATATACTATATGATAAAATATTTTTGACATGTAGTCCAAACATCCCATGAAAGATAATCTTTTTAGATTGTGGTAGGTCTTTTTGCTGTTGTGTGTTGTCGTTCAGACTTACGAATGAGGGATGTGAAACAGCATGTGGGGATGCACCGAGACTACAAAGAAGTATCTTTGTAATAATGTACCTCATGAAAGGTTCCATGGAGCTTCAGAAATTGCCTGGGTGCAGTTGTCTTCATGATTTTGGGGTTAAAGGGGTGAAGTTTGATGGAGCGGGTAGGAGAAATACGCTTTTAGAAATACAATTTCTCTATTTTCTGTAATATCTGCATTTTCAGCACAGTGAATTTAAAGAAACCCCTGAGGTTAAAAGTTCCGTAAGTGGGTTTTCTGATCTAATATTGCTCCCTCTATATTCCAAAATAAGCATTTAACACTGATCTCAAAGAGTGCTTAATCAAGATATGTGTGCTTTTGAATATTGGTTTTTAGGTAATTCAAGAAATGAACAGTACTCAGTTGTTATGTGCTAGAAGTAACTTAGAGAATAGAAATCTCCTATAAAATAGTGTGGCCCATCTAAGAAAATCAAGAGAAACTGACCGTCTTAAGGTGTTGGTAGATGAGAAGCTTGATGTGACCCAGCCAGGTCAAGGGGGAATGGCTTTAAACTGATAGAGGGTAGGTTTAGATATAAGGAAGAAATTGTTTGCTGTGAGGGTGGTGAGGTACAGCCACAGGTTGCCCAGAGAAGCTGTGGATGCCCCATATCTGGAAGTGTTCATGGTCACATTACATAGTGCTTTGAGCAAACTGGTCTAGTGGAAGGTGTCCCTGACCATGTCAGGGGGGTTGGAACTAAATGATCTTAAGAGTCCCTTCCAACCCAAACCATTCTGTGATTCTATGATGACCTAGATATGGATATTTTATTTCTTAAATGTAAAACTAAAGATGCTGATAACTACTGCATGGAAATTTTCAGATGAATATATGAGAAGTCCAAGGAAATTGAAGTCATATTGCAATTACAAGATCTATATTTCATCTGTGAAAAGAGCTGCTGAGTGTGGGCTGCTGTGCAGTTAGTTACCAGGGAAGGGTGGGTGGAAAACCAGCACAGAACAGAATGTCTATGAGGCTGAAAAAACCTGTTGTGCCATAAGAATGATCACTGGAAGAGAAGACTATGAACTGTAATGAAGCTGAAAAAGATCACTGTGTAATTGTGAGGCTCAAACAAACAACACATAAAGCAGAAAACTAGATGGAAAAGATCTGATATTTATTCAAGTGCATGGTGATATTTTCAGTAGTTTCTTTTATACAAATAATTAATCTGGGCCTTCCATGCATTCCATTGTTTAATCTGAATATTTATTTCAAAGTGGTATTAAATTCTTTGTGTAGCTTAATGGCATTCCAACTTTGTAGTGACATTATCCTGATCACCTCTCAGTCTGTGATCACTTCAGAATGTGTTTTGTTTGAATGTTCTGGAAAGTGAGGGGCTCTGGGTCAAGACTATGCAAGAGAAAGAGCGTATACCATATATAGAAGCAGTTTTAAAAGTGGTCTGGCAATTATTTTAAAATAAACATCTCCTTAAGAAAAATGTGAAATGAATTTGCATTTTTGAATCTTGGTTTACAATGCATATAATAAATCTGAGGTTAAAATTCGTTGATTTAAAAGGATGCACTCCACCAGGTTTTGGGATAGAGTGAGGAAGAGATTTTTGTTATGGATGAGATTGCTCTTGTCTCATGAAAAATCTAGTAGGCATAATATTTATGTGGATTTATTATAAGGAAGAAAAATGTATTCAAGCTGAAAATATGAAATCCATATAATCACAATTAGTTATAACATCTATACATTTGCATTTTTTTTAAGTATTGGTTCTGAAAATAAACGTCTCCCTTTCAATTATGAACATTATCTCTGCCATGAGCCATTATATTATTGCACCTTTCTCGGTACAAATAGCACAAGGGGTATTTGAAATAGCAAAATAAAACACTTCATTATAATAAAGGGTTAAAAAGCAACAGTAATCTATCGTTCCACAGTATAGACTGGAATATATAACTGTGACTATTTTTTAAGCTCGCTATTCTTCAAATTTATATGAAATTTATGTGTTTAACATTCAAAACTTGATTCATAGGAAGAATTTCCAACAACAATAGATTAATTCTCTCAAATTAGGCTCTTGGAGTGTATGGAAGGAACAATCCACCAGGAGTTCTGCCTGCACATCACATAAATGTTACTTTGTCTGCAACTTTTACAAACTTCTAGTACACTTCGTGTCACTCTCTCCTCCCCAGGTCAAAGTGGGAACATACGTAGCATATGTCAATCTGAGCAAATTGATATTTATGCACTGTGTCATACGCCATAATGGGCAGCTATAAATAAATAGATCTTGAAAGAAATCTGGATGAAGCTGAGGGCCAGATCCAAAAAAGGACTTATATGTCTTAAGAAAGACTTGGAAGAATTTAGTTGCCCTAGTGATCCTGAGAACTGCTAAGCTGCATCTGTTTAACTCCAGAGATGGTTAAAAAACTATATTATTGTCTATTTTTGAACACTGCATGTCACCATATACCATGGCCTGGTTCTATATGTGCCCAGATCTGCCCCAGTTTGACATAGTGATTGTGCTGTTGAGTACTTACCTCATTCTTAGTACATGGTGTCTGATCATAAAATGTCTTTGAACCCTTCAAGATAGGAAAAGAACTCTGACTGCTGACTGGGTAGCAGCTGAATCAGAGGGCAATGTTCCCTCACAGGATTATAAAATCATAGAGTCCTGGAATGGTTTGGCTTGGAAGCGACCTTCAAGATCCCCTAGCTCCAACCCCTCCTGGTGTCCCAGGGACACCTTCCGCTACACCAGGTTGCTCAAAGCCCCATCTAACCTGGCCTGTAACACTTCCAAGGATGGGGCATCCACAACTTCTCTGGGCAACCTCTGCCAGTGTCTCACCACCCTCACAGTAAAAATTTCTTCCTAATATTTAATGTAAACCCCCCTTCTGTTCATTTAAATCCATTCCTTTTCCTATCACTACATGCCCTTGTAGGAAGTTCCCATGCAGCTCTCTTTGCAGGCCCCCTTTAGGTACGCAAAGGATGTTGTAAGGTCTTCCCAGAGCCTTCTCCAGGCTGAACAACCCCAATTCTCTCAGCCTGTCTACATAGAAGAGATGTTACATCCCTCTGATCACCTCTGTGGCCCTCCTTGGGCCTCACTCCAGAAGGTCCGTGTCCTTCTCATATCATGATCTCTTCTCTGTCCATAGTAATATTTATAAGGAGTATCTCAGTTTCAGAGGAAAGTGAAGAAAATGCTCCTGAGCTAGGTAGCCTGGTGAGGAGATCAGTCAATGAGGAGGAAACAAAAGTGAACTAAAAGTATCTCAGAGAGCAGAGGGAATCAGTACTGCCCTGTCCATTTTCTCTAAGTGCTGTGACACCCAAGCTACTGTGGAAAAGGCAGCCACAACATTTCAGATCAGGTTTTAAAAGAGCAACCTTTGATTCACTTGCAAAGGAAAAGAATGCACTTAAAGCTCCACAATAAAGGTCCATGGATGCATATCCAGGCAAGAAAAAATGTTTCCTCACAGTCCCGACTATCACATACTGGGAGGGAAAATTGGTGTCCCACCCACCAGTTCCAAGGCAGTCAGATCTGATTAACTGTACAGAGCACCCTACTGCCCATGTGGGTGCAAGATCCCCCTTTATTGCTTAAAAACCTTCTCTTTTTTTTTTTTTTTGTCATTCAAAAGATCTGCATTTCAGTCTTTTCCTCCTTTTTTCATCTAGCATCTAGTGGCCATTGCTGATTTGGAGTTTTGTCTTGGCTCACTTCAGGTCTGTCCTTCAACAGAACCTCTAAAAGCATGGTGCTGTTTCATGATAACCTCATGATAACGTTTTACTCACTGGCATTTTTTTCTCCCTTAGTCACAACGACACCTGAAAGAACATTCTGTTTCTGTTGGATTTTAATCATAACATAAGAGTAAGAAATTTGACGTCCTGTTTTTTGAGGACTTTTATTCAGACTGCCAATTCTTCCAGTGCCCAACAATCTTCAGGGGTATCAGTGAATGTGTACAAGATGGCTGAACTATTTCCTGAGGAAATAAACAGGCAGAAATATGCAAAAATGAGCCTTTTTATTATACTTTTATTGAAGTTTTGTTTTTTAGTCCTTAGCAATCAAAACTGCATGCCACATAACTTCAAAATTATCTCTTTTCACAAGAAAAGATATATCAGGAACAAATTAGCCTGATTTCAAAGTGTTTTCCACTGTGTCCCCACATTCATGGAGCTCTCTCCAGCTTCTACAACTCACCTACCTTTGGAAAAATCACTTACAGCATAGTACTCAATTTAATCAACATAATGCTTCTAATGCAGAAGCAGTCTCATGAAGACTCATTTTAAACTCTTAATTTGAAATGAAATTACTACATCTTCTGTTTCTATACAGGGAATTCAGGAAATTTAGAAAGATTAGCCAAGATTTCAATATCTTCATCACAGATATTTTAAAAAAACAGTTTTGCAGTCGTACAAGAGAGATGCCCAGATCCTAACCTGGGCATGGCACACCCATGAACACCGGACTGCTTGCCCTGATAGAAAAGTATAAAATGTCTGAAAGACCAAAGCTTTATTTAGTCAGAAATGAGTCTTGGTGTTAATCCAGTTTAAGAGCCTTTTTTGAACTTTGTGGAAGAAAAAATTAGCTGTAGAAAATAAGAGCTTTCACCTCTGAAGTGCATATAATTAATCACTTCATTTCCTTTTTTCCTCCCCTCTGTTGACACTTTACATGAATATTGCAATAAATCAATTACAAAAGTATTTTTAATGCAGTTCATGAAGCATTCAGTCTGGCAAATATCTGGAATGGCAAAGGGCATTTCACAAAGCACTACAGATGCAGAGGTGAAAATAGATGATGACAGATAAGTATGAAGAATGTGATTCTAATATTTGAATCACCTCTAAATTGTAGCTGTCTTTTCCTGATAGTGGACTGGTATGCAGGGAAGTCAATGAGATTAATGTATTTCACATGAAGTTTTGCTGCAAATCTAAGCAATATTAAATAAAATCTTTACCAAATGTCTAATGATACAAAACATAAATGTTGTATATGGGCATGCCATGAAAATTTATGCAAAAGAAGGTTGAAATTTAATACATTTTCTCTAAAGCAATTATTTCTTTTTCATACAGAAGAAATTTATTAATTCAGAGTACTAGTTCACAAACAGAGAATGAAGATGGTTGGACAGATAAAATGAAAATACACTCAAGTAAAAGAAAAATAGTTTATTAGGCAGTTTCCCATTACTTTTTCTCACACCTGGAGAAAAAGAGGGGAGACTTTATCACTCTCTATAACTATCTAAAAGGAGGGTGTAGTGAGGCAGGGGTCTGTCTTTTCTCCCAGGTAACAAGTAATACAATGAGAAGAAGTGGCCTCAAGTTGTTCCAAGGGAAGTTTAGATTGGATATCGTGAAAATTCTTTTCATGGGAAGTGCAGTAAAGCATTGGAACAGGCTGTCAGTGAAGTGGTGGAGCCACCATTCCTGGAAGGGTTCAAAATGTGTGGGTATGGCTTTTGAGGACATGGTGTAATGGGAAACATGGTTGTGGTGCTAGGCTGATGGTTGGACTTGATGATCTTAAAGGTCATTTCCAACCCCAGCAATTCTTAGTGATTCTGTGATTCTAAGTCCCAGTTTGCCACACATGGGAATGTCTGAGCCAAGCATTATAATTAAATATTAAGTTTTCCTGGCTCAGATTTCGAAGATAAGATGGTCTTATAGTTCTGTGGTCAAATATGCCCAGCTCTCTGTAGTTCATTGAGTAAGAACATTGAAAGACTTAATTCGTACTCTAGTTCATGGAGTTTAAACATGGACATGCATGTATGTGTATGTGTGTGTGTTCCTGTGTGTACCAGCTGAGGAATTTGAATATTCTGTGGTAGGAATTATTACAGATAGATCAAAGTAAATTTGAACTCTGAAATAAACATTTGCAAGACTGAAATTCCTTAACAACTATGGTAATGTTTCTTATTAATTTTTCTGTCATTATTGCCATGAAGTCAAAGCAGTCAGCCCTTATCAATCAAATCCTGAAATGCCTTGGGGCTAATCCTGTACTCTTAGTACTGATGCTATAGCCCTTTGTTCTTGAGGTCAGGGTGATCAGGTTCACAAGCATATCAGCAAGAGAAGACAGAACTGAATTCATTAAATGTGCATGTGGCTGCTCAGTTCCACTTACCCTCTTAAATTTGGGATCTTGTTCCTTTGTACAATATTTGAATTTCTGGAGTATTCCCAGCCTTTGGCCTCCACCCAAGAATATGTGAGGCACATTACCTAGGGCAGGAGGAGAGGAAATAATTCTCACAGGTCACAGTAAATGCCTCATTCAGATGTGGACTGATTTATTTATAATTTGAATTATACTACTTTAGATATAATTATATATAATACAAATGCAATATAATACATAATAACGTAACATTTTGTTCTAATTATATAATGATATGGCATACTAGTTATGTATTATAGATTCTAATTCATACTAATTAATAATATAATTATATAAAAATTTATTTTGTTACTTTTATTTATTTCATCATCCTTAATGATTTTTCATGTCTAATATTTCCATTGTTTTGTTATTATTGCATTGTTTTTTGTTTTTTTTTAATGGATGCATTTTTTCCCCCCACATCACATGGCTTTGCTTTTTCAATGTTTGATAGACAGTCTTTAGCAAGCCGTAATTCCCAGGTGTCTTCTTGCAGGCCTCTGTTGTACCTGCATAATTTACTGTAAAGGGAGTTTCCATATCCTTACTGAGTCTTGTGCTCTGCTGGGTTCAGTTTCCTTCCCATTTTACCTTCCAGGCTACATAGTAAGGGAGAGATAAAAGGACTAAACTAGTTGTCAATGCCTAGGCACTTGTGCTCTGGAGTGTGTTCCACACAGGCTTGTTTTTTGGAATGCCCTGACTGTAGTAACACAGTGATTTTCTGGGGAGATGGAAAGAATTGTTTTCTTCTGATCCCACATTTTCTGAGAATCATAATGTTTCACTGGAACAGGTTGACCAGAGAAGATGTGGACGTCTCATTCCTGGAACTGTTCAAGGCCAGGTTGGATGGGGCTCTTGAGAAACCTGGTCTAGTGGAAGGTGTCCCAGCACATGGCAGGTGCATTGGAACAAGATGATCTCTAAGGTCTCTTCAAACCCAAACCATTCTGTGCTTCTGTAATATTAGTTGTGAAAAAGATGAGATAGAAGTGGGATTTTCACAAATAGGACTGCTATGTATCCAAGTAACCATGCATCGAGTTTTATGGGTTTTTTCATTGTAAAGTCAGTTGGGACATAATGTAAGGACTTCGTATATTTCAAGGTGTTTGGAGCTTTCATTAGCTTAGCCAGATCTGAGGTGTATGTGGGCAAATATACTCTGTGACACAAAGAGAAGACTCTGCCAGTGAGATAAAGCAGTAAAAGTAAAGCTGGCAAGTTGGTTCATTTGTCTAAGGAAAAGGCTGCTGAATTATCTCCTACTCTCTGCTAGGCAATCTGTTCTGTTGCTGTTGTCTGCAAATGTATTATCTTCATGTTACAAACAGATTTGTTTAAGAATATGCTCAGGTGGGTTGAATAGGTCTTCAAGGTCTACTGGAAGAAAGATGGACTGTATACAGATGATGGGTATATCTTAATGGTAGGCATTAATCATTAAGCTTTCCCTCCACAATGTTCTCTAGAATCTCTTTTTTCATGTAAGGCAGTATCTTTGCTCACTTCTGTGATATATCACAGGGTAACTGTCTCAACAGGTTGTTAATGCTAAATCTATCGTAACGGAATTTAATTAAAAACCATATTCTGCATCCTTATTTAAAAGCAAACACAATGGTGGTTCTAAACTTGACTAGCCCACTAAGGCATATAACTCATATAATAAGTTTTTTTTAATCAACTATGACAGTTTAGCTTGAGGTATAATTTATTCACATGGTTTAGACAATACTTGCTACACTATAACCAGAACTCAGTGAGATAGCCCAAAATTAAATTTAAATATGAAAAAAAAAGAAGTAAGAAAGAGTAAGAAAAAGTATTTTTTCTTATCCCCGAAATGGGTGGACTAGAAAACATAATTAACTGGAAAAAAAGAGTTAAATGTTACTTTTTTTATGAGTATAAATAAACCACTTCTTCCTTAAAATCTCTTTCAATCACCTAAAGGGAATGCTTCATAAGAAACACTTGTCAAATAAGAAAGTACAAAAGAAAATTTCTAAAGGTTTTACATATATTTGTGCAAACTTAAAAATAGATTGAAATACATAATACTGAAGAAAATACAGTGCAGTCAACACAATAAATGTTTTGATCTAAACTCTACACCATTACACTATAAAGCACAAAATACTAAATAATGAATTTGACAGCAAATCACAAACCTAAATTGTATCTAGGTGAATGTAATAGAAAGAATTCTGACAATAAATGTAACAAATATATAAATGAAGAATAAGATCTGCTTTAAGTCTTTGTATAAGAAATTCAAACAGCAAAGAATGAAGCGAAATCCGTTCTAAGACAGATATATATATATAACTTACTATTCATAGAAACCAACTTGGGTGTGGCTTTATGCAGTGGTGTTTTTTTCCTTTAAGTTTTTGATCAAATTTCCATTCCAGATACATAGAAGTATTCATATCATTCTCACAATATCAGACTGGAAGAGATGCCTAATTAGTACACTTAAGAATTTTATAAATGCATTTTTCTGAATGTACATGTGTTTGAAATTCTTGAAAAAATACATAGTGAAAAATTCAGGCAATAAACCATGCTATTTGTTTCAAAATTGAACTACATATTATCATTTAAAAGAATTAATTCTTCTTTTACGTTTCCTTGACAAATGTTTTCTCTCCTACTCTGGTTTCCAGGATTCATAGAACCATAGAATATCCTGAAAGGACCCAAAAGGACAATTGACTCCCCACAGAGCAACTTGAAAAATTTGGTACATTCTAATAGTTTTATATCCATCCTATATTTTGGAAATCAAAATGTACACAGTACTCGAAGTGAGGCTGCAACAATGCTTACAGTACGAAAATAATTTCTTCCAGCCAGTTAGCCGCGCTGGACCTAATGCTCCCCAGGATACAGTTGGCCCATTTGGCCATCAGAGCACATTGTTGACTCGTACTGAGCTTGCCATCCACCAGAACATCTCTTTCTGCTGGGTTGTGCTCCGGTCTTTTGCCCACAGTGTATACCTTCCTCAAGGATTACGCCATCTCACATGCAGGATCTCACATCTGCCCTTGTTAAAATTCATGTGGTTGGTGACTGCCCAGCCCTTTAGTCCGTGAAGGTGTCTATGTAAGGGCCTCTCTATCCTCCAGGAAGTCAACAATGCCTCCTAATTTAGCTTAGTTGACAAGCTTAGCGTGCATTAAATTCCAGCATCCTGGTCTGATAGAGATGAGAACTTGCCGTAAAATTGAGCCCTGGAGAACACCACTAGTGACTGGCCACCACCAAAAGTTGCCCCATTTACTGCAACTCTGTGTGTGTCAACATAGGCAGGCAGTTGGGACAACCACAAACTTGTGGCTAGAATGGAAAGAGTAAATTTATTTTCATTATCTTGTTAACCACGTAAAGCAACACCTGGGCAGAGTCTTACAAGTGAAGACACAGGCACTGTTAAACGTGGTCCATGCTAGAGAATTCCTGCCCTGCTGTTCTCACAGGCCAATCAAGAGTTATTCCCAATTGCAAGGTCACTTGAGCAACTGCCAATCTCCTCACCAACCTCTGCTTTTTAACCCGTGTCTCCCAACACTTTTCAGGTCCAACTCTTCAGCCAGTTGGTCACACATTGTATTGTATACATGACTCAATATGTGCTGGACAAGTTGTATGGAAGGATCCTGTAAGAGAGAGTATTGAAAGCCTTTCTAAAATAAATAAAAATTCCATGTCTGGTGCCTTCTCTTTATCCATTACTCTCTCCCCTCATGAGAGGTTACCTTATGAGGTAACCCTCTCATAAAAGGAAATTATGTTAGTGAAGCATGATTTTGCCTTTACGAACATATGCTAACTCTGAGTGATGACTGCATTGTCTTTCAAGTGTTTTTCAAAACTCCCCCAATAATGTTCTCCATAATTTTACTATGCACTGAAGAGAGACTGGCAGGCTTATAATTACTGTGGTCTTCTTTCTTGCCCTCTTGAAAATTCAAATAACATCTGCTAGCTTCCAATCATCTGGAACCTTGCATATTCCCAAGACCGTTGATAAATAACTGAGAAAAGTCTCCCAATAACATCAGCCAGACCTTTCAGAACACTGGGATGAAATATCATTATTTCCAAATTAAACCTTTAAATATGAGAAAACTATTCTAGTTGTGGTACTTAATTTGATCTTGCTGAGGAAACTGGGCAATTCTACTCTTATCCCCAAACATTTATTCTCCTATCTGTAGAATTGTAAAGCTGCTGGAAGTACAAGTACCACAGGTAATCCCAACCAACCCATCAGGGTATACCTAAAACATTTCTGACAGAAATCCATCTAAAATAAAGTGATCTAGACTCTCCAAGCTCATCAATATATACTTGTTCTATCATATCTTTAGAACATCTTTTCCTTTGTATCACCCACATATTTCTGCTGAAAGTTAAAACCTAAATATAAGTAATGGTTCGCAGTCCTCCAACATTTGTTTGAGTAGGCAGCTATCACTAATGCAGTTCTTGTAGGCACCAAAGAACATCAGATGCTGAGTATCTCTTAAAATAAATCCATCCCATGTTGACACAAATTTCACTACCGATCTCTAATAACCTAATAATGAAGTTTGGATTTCATTTAATTAATAGTAACAATTCACTCCACATTTCTAAAAGTAAGTCACCTCTAATGAGGTAGTGGAATATTGAAAGAGATTCGTAATTGTACACATGCAGTTTTAGAAACATTGACTAAGGTACATATCTTATTAATTCTACCTTTTTGCTCCTCAGATGTTACTGGATAGTGAAAAAGTTGGTGATGACTTGGGCTTCTGACATGGGCATTGCTCAATCCTTTTTTGGAAATGCTGAGTATTTCAAATGTAAATTAACAGCATTTAAATAATTAAAATATGCTCCAGTGCTAAGTAATTCTCATTATTGAGACATCAACTTTCTGGCATGTACACTGACAGAAAAGATTTTTTGACTGAGAAGAACTAGTGATACTCTGTCTCAATTTATTCTGTGTTTCCATTCAGATTGCCTGGTGGATCTTGTTGATAACTAGGGCATCTAACTTGTATGCAGAATCACCTTTCAAAACATTAGGCCACGAATAAATTTCAGAAAGTTTTTCATCATACATAAGAAACAAATCTAAGACATTCTATCCCAAGAATGTGGAAAATGTTTTTATCATTCCTTTTCTATTCTGGCTTCTGCATCACAGTAGACTGTTAAGAAACAAGGATTTAAGTGATTTTTTTCTCCCAACCTTCAGAGCTATAAAGTTAATTGAAAGTCTTCCCTGCCCTAGGAATTGCCAATGCTTTGCACAGGATGCTCAGTGAGGTATTGGCAGTTCTTGTAAATGTTAGCTGCAGTGACTGCTTAAGTCTGTGATTGTGTGAGTCCTGAAATGACTTTTGAGTAGTGTAAGTTGATAAAAACAGCATTTTTCTTCAAATGAAGTGTTAGTTTAAAACCCAAATACCCTTTCAAGCCTTGATCTAAAATTGAAATAATTATTCTACGTGTATTTGTTAATGGATGGGCAAGTTATTATGACAGATATTGTTTCCTATTAGTCATATAATTAATAGATATCTTAAAAGTTGTATGCTTTAAAACCCTCTTAGAAATGTGGTAATCTTTTCTCTCTCCTCTTTCTACTCCAAAAGATATAAGAATATTGTATTTATACAAAAAATTGTGTACAAGGTCTATTAACGAGTCTCTTGGTTTGAAGGACAGGTGTCTACTAAGGAAGGCAGTAGACTCCCTTGAATGGAAAATGCAACCCCCTTCCCCCCAAATTATGATAAATTTGAAAATGAGGGGCTTTCAGGCAAAGATATGAGGAATAGGAATAACAGTTCTTTTACTAATATTTATATATAACAAAGCAATAATACAGAAACACTGGTCTAACCTGACAGAGTCAGGGTACGACCTGACACCCTGCCAGGCAGGGTGGTGGTAGCAGTCCAGTCAGGTAATAGCTGCAGTTCTGTTGGAAGTGGCTCCATTGAAATGATGATCTTATAAAAAAGGTCTGATCCTCCTCGGAAAGCCCAGTGGTGGTTGTGTAACTCTTGTCCTCTGGGAATCCAGTGGGAAAGGCCACTGTGCCATTCCAAATCCCACGCTATATCCAGGTGGGAATGCTTGGCTCCTTCCCGATGGGCAGAGCATCTCACAATGGGATGGTGAGTCATGAGGCAAGGCCTTGATGGGCCATTAACAGGAGATAATCCAGGATTGAGTCATCTGTGAGTCATGCAGTAAGGCATTGTTGGATGCATTAACAGGAGATAGTCCAGAGGGAGGAGGCAGAGAACATTGCTACACCTGGTTTCAACAGCTCATGAAGATGGTAATAGAATGCACTGCAACAATGATTCCTTTGGTAAAGAAATTTAATGTTTCTCTTTCACTACACTGTTCCAATTATCCCAATAACCAGTGCTTACTAAATAGGGCATTTTGCACTACAAGTAAAAATAGTCTTTCTTTCTAAGAGATAACATGTCTGTATCACCACAATTTCCATACTGTTTTACACCAAGACTAATGTCTGTGTTTCAAAGAAATATGGATACAATAAAGTGAAAATTGATTTTCAGTAAAATATATTAATAATTTTCTGACTCTAGGGCATCACTAGGCAATTTCTGAGCTCCAGTCTCTTCAAAAGGATCTTTTTTAATTATCAATATTACATATAACTGATGGTGCATTTCCAGTGAGAAAGAAGCTTCCCTAAATCACTCTTTTCGTTTTCAGTATGTATAGTTATAATTACACTTTTGCGATTTAAAATTTAGAAAAAATGAAAATTTCTTTCAAGTGAATGAAATGGTTTTTTTCTTTCTTTCTCAAAAGGAAGATTCTAAAATGAAAACAAGTCATCATTTTGGTGTGCTTCAGTGTCAAACAGCTTGTCCTGTCAATGATAATAATCATGTTGAGATACTCATTTGATGGGTGTTTTTTTCTTGATCCCTTCTTGGTACTTTTCAAATGAGAACACACGTATAAGAAAGCTGTATTTTTAAGGTCATGATTGCAAACTACCTCAGGAGAGCCCTCATCATTTTTTTCCCTTGCACAATTGAAAAATATTCACTATATGTAAATATGTATATACATGCATTTTAAAAAAAGTGTGAAGTTATCTGGTAGACCTAGGGAAGGAAAACAAACCCTTGGCTTCAGTGCCATTTAAATATTCCCTTTCCTATTTTGGGCATGCCTGGCGCACATTAGAAACCACTTCCATGCAGCCCTTGGGATCAGAAAAGCTACAGAACAGGAAATATCCACAAGGTGATAAATAAGAAGCAGTTGGAATAAGCCAAATCACACTGCTTGATCCAGAAGACAGCATCTGTCCATGCTATTTTGAGTCCTCCAATCCACGATTTTCCTGGAGAAATTATGACTAAGTATTTGCTGGATCCAGCTTCTAATTAACTTCCCAGCACTGTTGGCTTAGCACAGCCATCACCTGTGGGATGTTCTGAATTGAGCAGCCTGGATTTCATTTACATCAGCATTTGGCCTGATTCATTGTATCTAAAGAACTGAAGGAAGAGAATAAATGAGTACATTTTCAAATGCAAATTTACTCAGCACTCAGCTGCCCTCATGCTTTTAAAACACTTTGTCTAGAAATTGATTTAGTCATGGCATAAAAGCCCTTGCCCTGTTTACGCCTTCCTTAGTTTGTAAACTGCCCTGCTGACACCTGTTGAGAAATATGTAGCATGAAGTCTTTTATTTCAATATGTCCTTAGCTGTTCCAGGAACTGGAAGGCATGAACAACAGAATATGATTTCCATTAATGCAATAGTTCAAAACAAGAAAAATATGCCTAAAATGTCTATTCCTCAGATTCAGATAAATGAACTTTATTTTATAGAGAAAACTTCCAATGGCACACTAAAAAGATACAACACTTCAATCTCCGAGGCTGTTTTTTTTTGCTTCTTTTCTAAAATTATATTTTCGTGAGACCTCTCCTCCTCTCTTTCACTAAAATATTTGTTGTATTTTGGGGATATAATAAATAAGTAGTAAAAGGCATCTCAGTACAGACCTCATCATGAGTCTCACAGATTGAATAGAAACATTTGCCATGAAGGGTGTCTCACCTTGTGGGGTGCATGCCTGAACCCAGCGGACTAGAGGTCCAAGGGTGGTTAGGGAGATCTTGAGGGGAGAAGAGGGAAGATGCACAATCTGACCACGTAACCCCAATTTGTAAACTAACCATTGAGCCTGCAGAGAGGTTTCAGTGACTGGAGGAATAAACCAACAAAACTGTGGAAGGCAGCGTGGTGCTCTTTGCGCAGGGTGATTGTGTATTAAGTGGCAGTGAGATCCTGAGGCTACGCTCCAGTGCATAATATCATCTGATTTGCAAACTTTCAGCATTTACTGATCACTATATTGCCTAAATAAGTTAATTTAACTGATAAGTTGAATAGGTGTCCTGAGAGTCTATATTGCTGAATAATGGGAAATGTGACCCTTAGGGAGAAGATGACTGAAAAGTCTTTAGGTTTGTGATTAAAGCTGTTTTTTCTTCATTTGCTCCCTATCAGCCTTGTCCTACTTCTGCAGTGTTAAATATTTTGAGCTGATGCATTTAAATCTGCACATACAGGCTAACAAGTATATTGATCATAACAACTCCATGCATCTCTACATGCTGGCTGAAGAGGGGCTGGAAAGCTGCTCAGCAGAAAAGGGCTCAGAGTTGTGGGTCAACAGCCAAATGACCATGAGCCAGAGTGTGCCCAGGTGGCCAAGAAGGCCAATGACATCCTGGCCTGTATCAGCAATAGTGTGGCCAGCAGAACTAGGGTAGTGATTGTGCCTCTGTACTCAGCACTGGTGAAGCCACATCTCAAATCCTGTGTTCAGTTCTAGGGCCCTCACTACAATAAGGATGTTAAGGTGCTGGAGTAAGTCCAGAGGAGTGTAAGGGAGCTGGTGAAGTATCTGGAGCACAAATCTTATGAGGAGTGGCTGAGTGAGCTGGGAGTGTTTAGTCTGGAGAAAAGGAATTGCAGATGAGACCTTATTGCTTTCTACAAGTACTGGAAAGGAGGTTGTAGCAAAGTGGGTGTTTGCATCTTCTCCCAGGTGTCAAGTGATAGGACATGCAGAAATGGCCTCAAGTTTAAACAGGGATGGTTTAGACTTTATCAGGAAAAGTTTCTTCATGGAGAGGGTTATTAAGCATTGGAAAAGGCAGTCCAGGGAAGTGGTAGCATCACCATCCCTGGAGATATTTAAAAGACATGTAGATGTGACACTGAAGGACATGGTTTAGTGATGGACTTGGCAGTGCTGGGTTAACAGTTGTATTTGATGGTCTAGAAGGTCTTTTGAAACCTAAACATTTTTATGATTCTAAGTATATGGGGACCCTTGCCTAACTTTTTTTGAGCACTATGGAACATTTAAAGGGTGTGCCTACTTATCCTGTCTTATGGAAATTGAAAGATCTAGGAGTCTGTGCAACACAGTATTTTTTAATCTAGGGTAAACAGCTAAATTAAAATTCTCCTCTCATATATATTTCTACATACCTAGTCTGTAAATTCCTTGAAGTGAACAGCATAATCCTGCCATGAAGAGGAAAAGAGTGGTTCTTTATATCTTGTAAATTGTACTTTTAGAAAATACTTTTAAAGTGTAGAGCTAATTGAGCTTTGAATTTTCAGATATTTTCATTATGGAAAGAATAGAGCATTTGAAAAAGGCTTTTAAACTTTTTCTCTGTAATATTCAAAATGACTCTGTGGGAGCTAGCTCTTTAAAAACCCCCCAAACAAAACAAAGGAAACTGAACTCTCATTCTCCCCCAGAACCTTAGGGGTTCAAATTAAGTCAATCAAAATCAAGACCTTTTGTGGGCTGAGAGTAAATGCTGTTTTCCTCTGCAATCTGTGACCTCAAATAGGCCCTTTTCTTTCTAATCACATGCTTTACATGCTGCGAAGAATAAAATGCATTTAATTCTTTGACTCAGCCTTCCTTTATGCCTACCTGAAAGAGCTGCTGAAAACTGCAGGTGAAGTTATGTAGAAAAGAATAAAGCAAAAAGTGGTTTCATGCACATTCCTCTATTCCTAGGGTCCTTGTAAGTGTACACACAGCATGTGAGACTACCCATAGCCATAAAATTGAAGGGTTTGAAAGAAATTAAGTTCTGGAATGATAAGGAGGGAAAATAACCACATTTTATTTGCTTAGGGTGGAAGAAAATCTTTGCATGACTAGGGCTGCCTCTTCAGTGTCAATTACAGTAGAATGGTTCACTTGGAAGGGACCTACAGCAATCATCTAGTCCAACTACCTAAACAGCCTTTACACCAGAGCAGTTGCATCATTTCCCTCTGACATTTGGGAAACTGCAACTCTTTTTTACGCCATTTGGCAAAGCAGATTGCTGTGTATATGCCATGACTATGTGAGTTTTTCTCAGGGAACTTCTTTCCTGGACCCTTTCCTATGTTTCTACCTGTGACTAAATCTAAATGTTTCAGGGTTTTGGAAGAAAAACAATGACTTTTAGTCACTGCTACTCTTCAGAACAAGATGGATTGGTTATATCTATACTGGTAAAAGAAATGTGCTCAGGACCACAATCTGGAGCAAAGCACTTCATACAGACTTGATGAAATATTTTTATCTCCAAAACAAGGTGTATTCATGAGGACAGCCTACTGAGTGGTAAGCTCCTCGACTTGGAAATGCATGAAAGCCATTTCAAGGACCATTCAAATCATTCTAAAGTATATAGCAGTATTGGTAGCACCCAGGGGAATTTCTAGACACTGTTTAATTTACTACTAGAGGTGCAACCACAGAAGACTTGTGGATCATCCAGCTGTGCCAACCACCCCTTTGCAACCTGTATTTTCCTCTTTTATCATCAACTTTTCTATATAAACATCAATCTACTTCTTCCTGTTCTTCCACAAATGCTCAATGCCTTCACTCCTCCATTCCCTAATACCAATCTTTTTTTTCCCCTGCAATGCTCTAATTCCGTTTCTTCACTTTCTTGTCAGTCTACTCATTTCAGCTGTATGCAACTGTTACTGTACTCCCACATATTTATGATCCTTCTCCTCACTTCTATCATATTTTCCCTCAGCCTACAAAAAAGAGGTTGCTCTTTCATTTTGATCCTTTCATACTTTGCTTTGACGTTGCTGGCCATTTCTTTATCTCAGTGCTTAGCATCTGAGATGCACAATTGAGAAAATGAATGTGTGTGTTATAGAATTATGCTAGCTGTCTACATCACAGAAGGTAAAGGCTTCACAAGAGTTGCTATAGGACACGAAATAAACGGCACTCACATACTGAGATAAGAAAAGTGAAAAGAACCCAAGTGTTTGATTTCTTTCAATATTTATTCATTTCTTGATCCGACAATGGATTGGAAGATGATGTTGCCACCTCTCCAGCCACACTGGTTAAACAGACAGCCCATCAAGTTTTCTCTCATAGTACAGGAATGATAACAAAAGGACAGTTAAGTAAACATTGGTTATTATTTACCTAAAAACTGTGAGAACTCTTACTCCAAGAATATAAATTTCAGACGGCTAAGAAAACCAGGGCGACACACAAGGAATGGAGAAAAATCTAATGGAAAACACCTTTCTGAGACAATAAAACAAGTCTCTTATGAAACATTATCACCATTCTTCACTAAGGTAATGCCAAACATTCTACAGCTGTGTAGAGTTCTGCCCACCACTCCAGGTAACATTATTGTGGCTCTTTTCACAATGACAAAATTATCTCCCCAGTCTATTTTTCCTTCATTTTCATGTTAAGATATCCACAGAACCATGAAATTATTTGGGTTGTAAGGGACCTTTAAGGATCACCTAGACCAACCCCCTTCCACGGATACAGACGTTTTTCACTAGACCAGATTGCACCAAAGCCCCATCCAACCTCACTTTTAACACTTTTAGCACTTTCAGGCATGGGGCATCCACAGCTTCTCCAGGCAACCTGTTTCTGTGTCGCACTATCCTCTCTGTAAAAATTTCTTCCTTATGTCCAATCTAAAACTACCATCTTTCAGTTTAAAACCATTGCCCTTTGTCCTGTCAGTTGCAGGCCTGCTAAAAAGTTTGTTCCTGTCTCTCTTACAGGCCCCCTTCAGGTACTGGAAGGCTGCAGTATGGTACCCCAGAGCCTTCACTTATGCAGGTTGAACAGCCCCAACTCTCCCAACTTTTCCTCACAGAAGAGGTGTTTCAGCCCTCCGAACAATTTTGTGTCCCCCCTCTGGGCCCACTCCAACAGGTCCATGTCTTTCCTGTGCTGGGAAACCCACATGTGGCCACAGCAGTGCAGGTGTGGTGTCACCAGAGCAGAGCAGAGGGGCAGAACCCCTTCCCTTGACCTGCTGCCCACGCTGCTTTGGATGCAGCCCAGGATGTGTCTGGCCTCCTGGGCTGGGAACACACATGGACACCTTTGTCTTCAAGTGGAACCTAACGGGCCAGAACTGAACTTTGCACACAGAGGCATGCCATAAACAGAGAATTGAAGACACAGAACATCAGAAAGAGGAGATTTTCCATTGCCAAGACCAACCAAGATTTCAATTGAGATGGACTATTTTGTGATATTTCATGAATAATAAAGGTAGATCACTGGCTTTTTAAGCTAAAAATGAATATGTGACTTTTTTTCACTCCACTCTACATGCTGAAAATGTTTCTATCACCACTGATTTATTGATTTACTTATTTTTCAGTATAGTCTGTCCTTCTGTCAAGAAAATAATGTAACATAAACTACAATTTAAATAAAATTTAAAAGAAGATTTATTGTAATTTTTGTTTGAAGAATGAATTGAGGGATTAATAGAACTCAGGGACTGTATATTTTTGTTCTGTACCTTCTGTACCTTCAAAGCTTGCATTATTCTTGCTTTTTTTTTTTAAATGTAGGATGAACCTGGACTTCTTATAACTAAAAGCTGTGACAAATTTATAAGGTATGGAATATTTTAAACAGTAGGAAAAATGAAAGAAAATCAGATGGATGTTCATAACTTCATGATCCTTAAAACACCCACACAACTATCACATATGTATTTGAAATCTATGCTGCCTTTCTACGACCCTATCAAATTTATTTTGAATATTTTTAGTATAAGAGGAATTAGTGGCCTTCCTACTGCCAATGCACCCAAATCTGCTCTTATGTGATTGTCTTCTAGAATGAAATATGTTTCACTTAGGACATGTGTCAAGGCACGTGATAAGGAGTAAGTGAACCGTTGACAAATGACTTGGAAGTATTTGTTGTTTAGAGAAATAAACCTTTTCATGAATATTTTTTAGTACAAGCAATATATAATATTTTACTCAAACAACCCAGTAACCAAACATATTTGTCTTTAAGACACACTCAACCACCAGGACCTAAAGATCAAGCCCATTCCAAACTCTGGATAATGTTATGTGTTCAGACTGCAAAGCCACAGTGACAGTTTTCATTCAAAACTCATTTCACTTAGTTTTAAGCATCACAGCAGAGAGAAAATGAGAAAACTCTGGGCATATCCAGCAAGAGATTCTCGACTCTTTCATAGACATCTTGAGCTGCTTGCTGGAGCAGTCTATCTTACTCCATTGTCAGGAAATCCCCGATGACCTTTGGCTAGATGCTTAACCAAACTGCCCATTTCTAAATCCCACATAAAGCTTAGTGAGAAAATAAGAACAGTGACACTACACAAGAAGATTCTTACTTATATGTAATTTAATGTATATTTTTTTGGTCAGCAAAGGCTTTCAAAACAGACCCGTGACAATATCCTGAACTTTTCTTTTATTTGTCTTTATTTCTTTTATGTTTATCCATTCATCCATTGATTTATTTTAACTTGTAAAAACCTAGAGACATCTGCATGTTGATTCTCTTCTTGTTTATTAGTGATAAAATCCTGTTATTGATGTGATTAGGTGAACACTTAAAAGAGTGTAAAAATCTCTGAAAAGAGACTGTAAAATCCAAATGGCTCTTTATATGAGCCATTAACTAGAAATCAACACAGAACTCCATCTGATCATTACCAAATCTTGGGTAGTCCTAGGTTAATGACAACAAAAAATAACAACAAAAATCGCTCCATTTAAATAACAAATTATTCCCCAAGTTATACTCATTTCTACCAACAGCCAGCATGTTTTATTTCAGGAGAAATAATACACTCTGAAGCAGAGAGAAACTTGGGGTCATCTGAGGTGCTAAATGTAGTAAGCTAGACAAAACCTCCTACCAGGCTGATTCCAGCCCCATATTGACAGCAGATGTCAGTATTTCTTAAGGAGTATGTGTATTAGAGAGTAAAAAGTGTCTTGAGGCTTTGAACGGGATTCTGGGTACTTGTGAACACTCCAAGTGATCTAAATTTGTGAGCAACAGATTTTGTTGCTTTCATCAACTTATTTTTAAAATGTCTTGAAGAAGGTGTTTGCCACTGAACCAAATGAATTAGAGATTTAACTTATGTGTGGTCTTAATTCTGAGCAGCCCTGAGTAGCCTGAACTCAAACCTCTAGCTGGGGTTTGAGGAAGAATTTGCTCTCATGTCTAAGGAGCTCCCATCACAGAACAGTCAGTGGGGACATGATCTTGAGATACGGAGGAAATATTTAGGTCGTGATTTAAAAGACAACCTCCTAATCTCAGAGTGAAATGGAAAATACTTAGTAAACTGTCAGAGTTGGATTTTTAAATAGAGAGTAAAAGTTGAATATAAACTTTTCAGAGAATATGATATTATTATTAAATAACTTTCAAACATATGTATGTAAGAAGAGATATTTTCATCTAGATTATTTAATCCTTACACCATTTACTCAAACATATACATCTGTTGAACTATTTGGGACTACTTACAAGAGTAGTTGCATACAAATCACTGAAATTCAGCATAAGGATTATGGAATCTTTCCTCATATCATATAGCCTTGAGTGACAAGTTGGAAAAAGGTTCCTCCTATACAAACCAAGGAGCTCGCAGAATCCTTGAGCTTATCAAAGGAAGACAAATTTATTTTAGATCAGCTTTGAAGGTGCCTAGCAGCTGTTAATGCTTTCTAACAGTAGGGAGTCAAGAATGGCAAAACCTTATGTGTTGCATTCAAAGCACAGTTACAGAATGTATGTCAGAAACGCTGTGCACTTTTCCAGAATATTGTAAAATTAAGAGGGTAGCTGCAGTCAAAAGCAATGAGGACATGGTGGAGGACCACCTTGGAGGTCCATGGTGGAGCAGATATTTACCCATAGCCTGTGGTAGGGACCCCACACTGGAGCATGTGGATGCCTGAAGAAGGCTGTGACCGCATGGGAAACTCGTGCTGGAGCAGGTTTGCTGGCAGGGCTTGTGACTCCATGGGGAATCCAAGCTGGAGCAGTTCACAAAAAATGGCAGCCCTTGGGAAGGACTCCTGTTGGAGGAGTTCATGGAGGACTGTTTCCCATGGGAAGGACCAGACTCTAGAGCAGGGGAAGAGTGTGGGAAATCTTCCCCTGAGGAGGAAGGAGCTGCAAAGACAATGTGTGAAGAACTGGCTGCAGTTCCCATTCTCTGTTCTCCTGAGTCACTGGCAGGGAGGAGGTAGAGAATCCAGGAGCAAAGCTGAGCCCAGGAAAAAGGAATGGATAGTAAGGAGGGTTTTTTTTTTAATTTTATGTTATTTCTTATTACCCTACCTTAATCTGATTGGCAATGAATTAAACTTATTTCCCCAAGTCAATTTTGTTTTTCCCGTGAAAGTAATCTGTGAGTGATCTCTCCCTCCCCTTATCTTGACCCATGAGCCTTTTCTTATAATTTCTCTGTTCTATGCATTTGAGGAGAAGTGATTCAGTGACTTTGGTAGGCACCTGCCATCCAGCCAGAGTCAACTCACCACACCAGATAAAAAAGCATCCTAAAATCTTCTTTCCAAATTAATTACTTTGAAAGATTAAATGCAATGTACTGGTGTACCATGCAACAGAAGAGAGCAAATGAGTCTCATTTTACTGTGTTTCAAAGCTGTCTAAACATCTATTGGCTGAAATTTTATCTTGAGCTATTGTGTGTAAACGTGCAAAAGAATTTAAAAAATACAAACAAACAAAAAATGAGTAGAAACAGAAGAAGAGTAATATGAAGGCACTGTTCAGTAAGCTCTGAAACGAATGCTATCAAGGGCACTCAACTGTGACACCTGAGCTTGGTGGCTATGTCCTACCCTTAATACATAGACATAGTAAAAAAATGTATTTACTAATCCTAAAGTAAAATCAGTCTCTAAGTTTAGTTCTGATGAAACCCCACTGGCTGGTTCTCCTTATCAGTTCACCATGTGAGTTCAGGTGATAACAATATTAAGGATTTACACATTTAGATTTATTTTTTAAATGCAGACAAATATTTTCCCATGCCTGCAGTTACCTCACCTCCATGAGGTACACTCAGTTCTGCTTACAAACTATGGCTAAGATCCTGCTTCTTTTGTCTGGGAGTAGGATTAAGTCTCATGATATTTAAGGGTAGTCCTCGAGACACTTTTAAAGCAAGTGGTAGATAGGGGAATGGTTTTATAAACAATCCTGTTAGATGCTAACAGGATTAGAATGATTACTTCTACTATCATACTGAAAATGTGCCCTCAGAGAGATTTTTCTTCATCCTATTTATACTTAGGTAAGCCCTCTGCAGGAGTTTCACACCAACCACAACTTTAAAGTAGTGTGCGCCTGCACAGGGCAAAAAGATGTTACAGCACACACAATCTGCAGTGAAAGGATAAGCTTCTACATAATCTCTCTGCAATTTGGTATAGGTTATGCACCATCCCACAAACTCCAGTTCCTGTTCGTGTGGAGTGAAAAGAAACAATTTTCAGAGAGCAGAGAGTTGAATAATTTGGGGTAGTAAAGAGATGTTGATCAAGCAGCTCAGCTCTAGATGTTAAATGTAAATAGATGTCATGCAGTAAATAATTTTGTCTTGCTGTTGAGCTATTCCCATTACATTTCATGAAAAAAATAAAATCACGGGAAGTCTAGAGGACTTGTCCTAACTCTATAAGGCTTCAGGTTCCATGACAGCAACATTAAGGGATATGCATAACAGTCAGATGCTTAAATCACTTTAATGCAGGTTTTCAGGTCAGCAGCTCTCAACACTTGAATACTACATTAGAGGGAGCGAGAAATCTGTGCAAACTCTGGAATTCAGTAAGAACAAAGAACTGCCAGTATCTGTCAGTTATTTCACCTATTTTTGCTTCTAATTTAACCTTGTTAATACATTGATATCTACTTCTTTCAGGTAGAGAGCAATAAGGTCCCTCCTGAGCCTTCTTTTCTTCAGGTAAAACTCTCCGAGCTCCCTTAGCTGCTCCTCACAGGACTGATTCAGACCCTTCCCCAGCTCTGTTGCCCTTCTCTGGACACATTCCAGCACCTCAGTGTCTTTCCTGTAGTGAAGGGCACAAGACTGAACCCAGGATTTGAGGTGTGACCCCACCAGTGCCAAGTATGGGGGACAATCACTGCCCTGGTCCTGCTGGTCACACTATGGCTGATACAGGCCAGGATGCCACGGGCCTTCTTGGCCACCTGGGCACACTCTGGATCATGTTCAGCTGCTGTTGACCAGCACCCTCAGGTCCTTTTCCACTGAGCAGCTTTCCAGCCCCTCTTCAGCCAGCCTGTAGCACTGCCTGGGGTTGTTGTGACCCAAGTGCAGGACCTGGCACTTGGCCTTGATGAACCTCATCCAGCTGGCCTCAGCCCAGTGATGCAGTTTGTCAAGACGTCTTGGTAGAGCCTGCCTTCCAGCAGATCAACTCTCACAACCAACTTGGCGTCCTCTACAAAATCACTGAGGGTGAATTCGATCCACTCATCCAAATCATCCATAAAGCTGTTAAACTGGACTGGTCCCAGTACTGAGCTCTGGGGTCACAAGCTGCAAACTGGATGTAACTCCACTCACCACCACTCTCTGGTGTGGTGGTAAAACCAGACTGGTTTTTACTCTGTGAAGAGTGCACGTCCAAGCCGTCTCACAATGCTGTGTGAGATGATGTCTAAATCTTTACTGAAGTTTCGGTAGACAGCATCCACAGCCTGTCCCTCACCCACTGAGTGGATCATCCTGTCATAGAAGGAGATCAGGCTGGTCAAGCAAGACTTGACTTTCACTCCTGTGCTGACTGGGCCTGATCCCCCAGTTGTCCTGCACATGCCACGTGATGGCACTTAGGATGATGTCCTCCATGACCTTTCCCTGGTACTGAGGCTGGGATGACAGACTGGTATCTCCCTCAGTCATCCTTCTGACCGTTCTTGTAGATGGGCATTATATTTGCTAATTTCCAGTCAACTGGTGACATCCAATCAAAGCTCAATTAAAACATCTTTGTTAATTGTCATTAATTTAAATGATTATGATGATAATGATGATGATGATGATGATGATGATGGTGATGATGATGATATATCTGGAGAAAAAAGGGTGCTTGGGATATTCAAACACTGTTTGAGAGGAAAGGACATAGAGATAATCCAAGCTTTACATAAGGACATTATACATTTAATACAATATTTCAACTGCGTACATCCAAAAATTATATACAAGTTCTTAGTTTATTTTTTTAACCATTTTGACTTAGTTTTCATAATCACAGCAAACTGAAATCATGGCATAAATGGGGTAAGTTGAAAATATTATAAGAAATATTTGTAGAGTATTGGCTTCTGTAACTTCATAGCTGGGTTCCTTTAATTAACTCCCATATGAAAAGCTTTTCAACATTACAGTTTCACAGAATTACGAGATATTTCTTGAGCATTCAGAGAGGATAAATTTCACAGAATTTGTTAAACTGAACATTTCTTTGTTTGTATACCTGACAAAAATATATATGCGTCTTCCAGATGGATGTTCCAGGTTTGCATCTGCTGGAATTTGTTCTTCTGAAAGATAGTGTCTGGAGGAGAAACTGAAATTTCTCTGAAATATATAAGTGTTGTGCCAATACTTCAAAACAAAGAAGTGAAAGTGGTCTAGAAATACTTCTCTTCACGATATTTTCATTTATGCCTTTGTAAAAATAGATAAAAAACAAGCACACACTGGCTATATTAAATACACATGAAAACACATAAAAGTAGCTACCATTACAGCTAAGACCAATGCCTGCCTACTGACTGGTTTACTTTTCTCTCTGTTCTGCCACCACTATCAATTTTTTTGTGATTACTACTATTTGCTACAGCACTGGAAAATTTTATCACACAAAGGGCTGAGACCCAGGCTGTCTAAGGCACTAAGTACATAACTCATGCTGAGCTCTGACAGATCTAAGTGCTACCAAGGATTCAGGCCTGAGAAATTTTTCAGCATCTCTGAAAAATTTCTTTGTACAGCACGTAGTTTCTTAATGGATCTGATGAAGCATAAAAAAAGAAAAGCTAGATGGAAACCACCAAGGTGAATAAAACTTCTCTTTATTTTAACATATAGAACCGGGACAAAAGAAAACACAAAATGTATGCAAATGAACCATCTCAGTATCTGTAAACCGCATCGTATGAATCCTGCTGATTAAACAAATTAGATGAGGCATTTTCCTAGAATTTTGTCATTATTCATAGTGAATATATGCTTCAGCAGAGGCAAATCAATCCTTTGTCAGGGAGCCTGTCAAATCTAAACATTCAGGAAAAGGTACTGATGATACGTTATAAAAATACTGACTGTTCTCTGAAGAGAAATATTCTGCTGGGGAAGTAATGCATATTTCTTTGGTCAGATTCTGTCAATTAAAATATTCCATGTAGAATTTTACACACCACTTTTCTTTTTGGAGCTAACCTTATGCCAGCAAGAAAAGATTCCCAGACATCTAAGGTTGAATGCAAAAACATTTCAATTTTAAGCTTGATAACACTGCAGGAGAAATTATATAAAAATTGATTCATTTTGAGTCAATGTCAGCTAATTAGCCACACAGAAATCTAATCTATCAGAATTAATCAGTCTTTATATCATACCTGTCTTTCCTGATGTCATCATTTTTTTGAAACAAGTGAAGTATTTCCCAGTACTTTGTTTTCTCACACTCTGGGTTTCTTTGGCTATACCACATACTGACTTTCAAAAAGTACAGAAAGACCCAACACTATAAATCTGAGCACATCTTTACAAAGAAAGCTGATTATGAGCAGTATGGAGAGAATCATAACAACTGTAACCAGCATTTGCACTGGCTGTTTTCCTCAATTCCTCCTTCAAAGCTCTGCCTCACATGCTTCAATCCTTCCTTCCACACACTCGCAAGTCACCACTTACCAAGAGATAATTCAGTGAAAGGCTCACTGTGAAAGAGGTCCTGATTTAACTAACCAGAAACCTTTTTCTTAAGGTTTCTATGAAAAGACTTCTCTTTTGAAAATTCTCATACATCTGAGTTCCATATTACTTTATGTAAGTACGCCGTTACTGCATGAGGATTCTTACCAAAATCAACAGATGGAGAATCTGGAAGGAACAAACACCCCTCAATAATAAATCTAAACCCATAAAAAAGCAGCAAAATTGTACAGGAAGATATTTTGTAAATGTCTATTATGAGTTAGTATTTTCTTGGTGGCCCATGGGCACACCATAAGCCCCAAAGAATCCATTTCTGTAAGATAAATTCTCTGATAGTGCTCAAGAAACTTTAGAAAAGGACTCCTTCTCTGTAATGTCTACTTTATCTCATAACAATTGTGAGTGTACTCAATTAGTAAAATTAATAGGGAGTCCTCAACAGTCTGAGGCAGCTTACTAACCGCTTACTTTACCTTAAAATGAATTTTGCATTTAAAATAAAGCAGGAAGTTTGAGTTAAGTAATTTGTTCCCTTTTGATGAGTTCCCTACTCCAGTATACCTTCAAAATGGTGATCATATTTTAAAGTTGCCCTTCAATAAACTGCTCTTTTCTTAAATCTCCAGCAGTGCTTGCCCACCCCAGTTCCTGTTTTAAGTCACCATTTCACAGAATTATGAAAATGAAAAAAAATCTCCTTTTCTGCCCACCTCCTTCTACCAGGAGCTGTGAATGCCTCCCACATTCCTTATTTCATGCTATAATTAGAACAAATATTTTAAATACAAATATTCTCTACTTCTCCTCCTGAAGTCTTTGTTGCTCTCCTGTCACTCTCCTGTCATCCTCCTGCACCACCTAAAAAGACTTTGAGTACTGAAAAATGAATTTTCTGCTTTTTTTAATCGAGGGTTTTGATTTAGTCAGCACAAGAAATATTAAATTTCTTTGTTGCACATTCTTTCTTGTGGGTCTCTGCAGGGCCTGTGTTGAATTCATACAAAGCCTCCAGAAGATCCTTTAGCTCATTCTGTGCTTCACCTTCTCTCTCTGTATTTGTACCTTTGTGAGCCCTGAAAAGCAGGTATCCATATACTAATTACTCCCATTGAAGCAGACAATAGACACTGGGATGCATTTCAGTCTTACTAAAACATCCCTTCTTTATTGCCCCAGAAAGATCCTCATACTGGAGCTGGGCCATGGCATGCCTACCACATTTTTGTTGCTTTTAGGTCATACAGCATGGCTCTGGACATGGCAGAGGCTATCACTGAGGGCTGTGCCCTGCAGAGCCCTCCTCTGCTGCCAGACCCATAGCAGGGGGGTATGGGGCGTTAGTAGCCAAGGGTCAGAGCTACAGCCTCTCACAGGCACGTTCCTTGTGCTGCCCGCCTTGTGCAGCAGAACCCAGCACTTCACCACGGGGACAGAATAAAGGTGCAGCAGCCTCTCTGGAGACAACCTCAAGTAAGCTAAAATGCAGCAGCAGAGATACCAGAAATGAGCAGAGGCATAAGCTCATATTTTTCCTGTCAGTCTTCTGTTTGCTTGAAAACAAGGAGCAATCCAACAGCAACATACCGTGCATCCACTGAGATGCTTGCTATGTCTTCCCACCCCCATCATGATGACTTTTCTGCAGACTACTCAAGTCCCACAAATCTGCCAGACTGTGAGCTAGCAATAAGATATTTTAGGACAGCTAGAACTGTTATTGTTAGGTGTGGTTTAGGCAACAAAGGCTACTTTTTATTCCTATTATGCCCATAAACGGTCACAATCTTTTGTTTAATGTTTCTGAGACTTAGACACACTTGAAATAGAATTAGTGAATATTCTGAGTTGGAAGGGACCAAGGATCATCGAAGTCCAACTCCTGGCCCTGCACAGGACAAACCCAAAAATCACACCATGAGCCTGAGGGTATTCTCTAAAAATGTCTTGAACTCTGTCAGGCTTCGTGAGGTGTCTACTTCCCTGGGCAGCCTGTTCCAGTGCCCAAACACCCTTGTTATGGCCCACCTTGGCTAGCTTATTTAAAGATATCTTTGCTGTCTCACTGATAACCTTCAGCAGCGGCATCTATTAAGGGAAGAACCACGTACTACTCATCAGCCATAAAAATACAGAAGACAAGTAGAAACTTCTGTGTCTGCAGAAGGATTCACTAATATTGCCATAATAGTGAAGACCAAGGAATTGAGCTGATAGAAAAGGGAAGCAGCAATTTTGAGAATGTCTGGTTGCTGCCAGGGAGACTCATCCTGATCTGCACACAAGGCCAATGGCTGTTTTCTGCCTGATTAAGAATGTGCCTGCCCAGCTTGAATTTGATGAAGCATCTCGGGAGGCTGGTGTGTGTGCCACAGCATGTGGCTTATTTATATGTATAAGGACTGCATTCAGTATTGAGAATTGCAGGATAGCCAATGTTAAGAACAGATAAGTAGGTAAAAAAACCCCCGAGTGTCTGTGTTTAGCAGTTATTCAGAGATACCTGACCCATAGTAAATCAGATAGATTTTCCACTGCTGCAGCAGACAGATATAGAAAGAGAGAATATGCACTAGGTTTTCTGATGCCTTGTATACTGCTTTCAGTGGTAAGTTCATAGCGAAAACCTTGTCTCTAAAAACCTGTCCTGCTAGTGGGGTGTTCCTCATACAAGAAAACCTCAAGAAGACTGCTCAGAAGCACTGTACTCAGTGCAGTATTATGATTCCATTTGTGCAGCAGCATACTGGCCAAAATTCCCAAGCAGGGCATTTGAGTAGGACTACAGGAATAGTGACCAATCTTAAATTAAAGTGCCGTAGATTATTACTTCAGTTCTTCAGTAAATCTCTGTTCATTTTACTGTTACTGCCTGGAATAAAACCATATTGCAAAGCTGCTAACCAGCATGTAACATTGTAATACAGGGAATAGAAAATTTCAACAAAGTCATCATTAAAAGTTTGTGGTTTCCTCGGAAAACCTTACCACAATAGGAAATGAAGCTTGTTGAAAAAGCTTCAGCTGCTAGATAAGGAAGCACCACAATCATTATTTTAGCCTCCTGGAAAGATGAAATGGTCAGTGATCAGAATCAGATCTGTAGCACTTGGATTCCAAAGGAATGTAACTGGGCATGTCTCCCAGTTGTTCCCTGTGGTGGTATTCTTGGTTTCACCCCAAACCTTGAGATTAAAACAAACACATAACAAAGTACAGCACTACAATAAAACTTTTATATTCAAAATATGGTTAGATTTTGATTGCTGACTGCATATGTCTGAATGCCTTTTAAAACAATAGGCTATGTCTAAAGGATTTTGTTCTTTATTCATTCTTATCTCCATAATGCCATTTTCACACTTTAGAACATTAACATATATTAAAAAGTTGCACTCAGTGGGCTTAGGCATTATCACGTACTTCTTCCAAAATTAGTCCAAGGCTGTACAAATAGCTTTTGCAGTACTGTAAAATAGGCCAAAAGAGGTAAATAGCTGACTCTACATGGTAGTCAAGGATGTTCTGGACTAAAGGGATGTTTTCAGACATCATAACTATATTGCAATTAGAAGTAAAAGAAGTCTTGCCCTTTAGTTACCATTCTTATGTGCCACAGAAATTATGTCACTAATTTCCAATTTTAAAGTTTAGGCTGAGTCACAGGATATTCAAAGACCTACTAATTACTTCTCCTGGTGATTTAAATAATCCTTACACATCAGGGTGCATATAAAATACGTTCTTGGTGTCATAGAACCCTGAGGACAAATGGCTATACAATTCCCTTATTCTGCCTTCATATTAGTTTTCAAAAAGACAAAACATTAAAATAAATTATGCTAGAGACATCTAAGCAGGAGACATTTAGTAAGTAAATACATTTGCTTTTCTCCTTAGTACATTTTTATGAGAGACTGTGAAAGGATTTTAAAAGCTTTGCTTTGAATAAGTGTTCCAATACACCTGTCTGATAAAACCAGGACTTTGACAGGACCCCAAAATGCATCAACCCCCACAGATGCATATAGAAGACATTATAAATATTGTTCAACGATTAAGATCAACAAAAATGGAGACAAAAAAGTGTATTTCAAGAGGCGCTACGTGCACTTACAAGAAATTGTTTAGAAGAGCAAATTATTGAGTGGATCTAATGAAGACCATGAGTTTTTTTGGGACTGTGGTACCCACCTTGTTCCATCAGCTGTACTGATTGACTGAACTAGGACCTCAGTTGTAGCAGATGCATGTTGTCATCTCTGGTTGGCAATGAGACTCAGCAACTGCATGGTTCAGGCACCTGTTCAAACATTAGAAGTATTCCTGGAGGTTTGAGCAAGCCTTAGTGATTAGGAAGAGGGTCGCAATAGAATGGGACAGAAATTCATTATTAAGGGGGAAATGGAAAAGCTAGAATGGCTATCAAAGAAGTCTTTGTGAAACTCTGAAGAAATTAATGATCTATGTTCAGTGAATTCAGTGGGAGCAGACTCAAATTCACAAAAAAACATTGGTAAGACCTCTTACTAAACATTTGTAATTTCTAAAAAAATCAGTAAAATGAGCTCGTCTTCTTTTGGATATATATGTATTGGTTTACATAGTTTTCTGATCTTGTTTTGTTCTAAAGTTAATATTCTTTTTCCAATATAAATGATAATTTGAGCATTTAGTGTTTATATTTATGTATAAATATATACATTATATATCTAATCCATTTCCTTTCATTTATAAAAATGAAAATCTGCTCCTTAAGCCATTGAGCTTCTGTACAAATGAAAGAAACTGCTTCCAGAAAACTCCTTTGTATCCTTAGTCCTTAAGCTTTCTTCCATTATTCTTTCTTCTAAGGTGTCTCATTACTGGACATTTCAGACAGTATTGCTGCCCTAAGTCAAACATAAATATACAAATAATACAAAGGATACATTTTCTATTTTGTGTTTTACTTGAGAAATAAACTATAAAATCTCATTATCTGATATCTAGATGAAGCAATGTGTGCATTTTAGATTTTAATTAAATTCAAACACCTCTGAAACAGTTTACAATTCATATGGAGTCTTCTAGAGAAATATCCACAAGTTTTAGGCTAGCTGGCTTGGTACATTTATTCCTGATTCTCCATACCATAAAATAATGCCTTGTCAAGGAGCTGGATGTACCTTTTTATTTATGTGATGGATGGATATACCCCAGCAACTTGCACTGTGGATGAGTTTATAGCCAGTGACAGCAACAGCAGCCCTGTACTATTTCCTGCCTAACCTTACAGCAGTGGTGAGCACAGGTTGGTTTGTGACGAAATGATTCGTGACGTCGGTAGTGAAGGTCAACCTCTGCTCCTCAGAGAAACTTCACTGAAACTTCGCTGATTTAAGCACTACCCTTCACAAATTGCTGGACTCCTCCTCAGCTCACTGGCAGTACCTAACTCCTCAGTCCTTGTGCAAGCTGCTTGCCCAGGACCACCATATTCACCAGACCTGCAGGGGAAGATGCTGCATTTGCAGGTGTGCAAATCTCCTGGGACCACGCTGTGGTGCACAGATAGCAGTGACAATGTTGTCACTGGGCCGGTGACTCTTCTGGGCCAGGCATACACTGCCATCCCTGCACCTTCTCTGTCAGTCTTAGCAGAGAAAAGCTCAGGTCCATACAGATATTAAAAAAAAAAAAATTTCAATAAGCACAACATTTCATTTTGCGGCCTGGGCTGCACAGGCAAACTGCTGAAATTCACTCCTGCATTGGAATTGGTCTGCGGCTTTTTTTTCCTTTCTAAGCATTATCCTTGCTGCCAAGGAAACCTGGTGCAGGAAGAGCAGTTTGGAGAGCCTATACATGGCTCCTGTTGCTAAGGAAACACATGATGATGCCTGTAGACCTCTGTGCAAAGCTTCTAGTGCAGGTGTGCACTTGGAGGGCTGAGATCCATACAGCTGAAACGACTATGGAGAAATCAGAATTGCTGTTTTTCATTTAGTTTGGTATCATGAAAGCCCTAAGCATTTAGTGTCTGAGATTGATTTTCCAAAATCATGGCATTGAGAGTAATCTCCTGTATTTTATTAGCACTGCTGCCTGCCTATGCTTGTAATCATTTGTGCACAAAGCAAATAACCAAGTAACTCCTGTAATTGTCATATCCAACTCTCTTATGCTCAGGTATTCTGAAGAGATGGATAGGAAGGAGACATAGGGAGATATGATCTGTTTGGAAATGCAAATGATGGCTCTTCAAAAGGTTTTCTCACATCTTCCTAGCTAGTATACAAAAACTTCCTAGGAACAGTGAAAATTATATGTATTGTTAAAAACCACATGCTGGAAGAATATTAGAATAATTCTCAAGAGTCCTAGTGATATTTCAAATGTGTCTATTTTGAGCTGAGGTTATATATGCAAAATCACATAACTAATCTGATGACATTTCCAGTCTCCCACAAGGACTGACACTTTTCTGTTCATTATTTGACCTTCATGGGCTTCTCATCAGATATGCATGGGTGCATTTGTAAAGCCCCAGAAAACTCATTCAATGAGACTCTTAAAAAGGGCTTGGGGTTGTTCATGTACTCTAAGTGATATGCAAGGGAGAAATACCAAAAGGACATTCTCAAGAGGACAAAACAACAAAAAACTTTAGTGGCAACTTCAGAAAATCAGACTTGGGCAAAAGTTTAAAACACATAAAGCATTTCTCAAAGCATTAACTTTGCCCATTCAAATTAGTAGACTTCAAGCCCATCCAATTTTAAGCTACTTAAAACTCCGAGAAAAGAGAATTAGAAGAAGAAAGAGAATGAGAGAAAGACAGAAAAGATACAGAAAATAACAAGTTTGTTTCCAGCAGTGTTCAGCTGATAGAAATTCCAAGAGGAGGTAGGGTCAAGACGTGCTCACTGCATGTCCTGGGTTAAATAAATTTTGGCTCTCCTGGGCCCTTCCCACGTGGGACTCCCAGGCATCTGGCCATTCTGGGGCTAGAATGGGGTTCCAGAGCCAGATGTAGAGTATTGCCTCCGGCGTGCCAGGGACTGGTGGCCACAGCAGGGCTCCAATAAACCAAAGGCAAGGCCTGACCTGCCCCCTTTCCCCACACACACCCCCAAAATGTTTTGAGACAGCAATCCTTCCAGTCCCTCACAGCATTCAGATATTTCACTATACTGGTACTTCTCTTACTCATTTTCAGGTTACACTCCGCAGAAATTGTTCACCTTGTAACTTAGTCAATGTTCTCATACCAAGAGTGTAAAGATTCAAAACTAATTGCTCAAATGAATTATTTATCAGAAAAAAATCGAACACGGAAGGCAAGCAACCATTTCCTACGTGATATAGGCAAAATCTTGTATGTCAGTCCAGTGTGTTCAGTACACATGTTGAGTGTAACAGGAACACAGATTCTTAAGCCATTTCTGTACATTATTTGCAGTATATGAACTCTGGGTGTATACGCACTTGTAGTCCCCTCTCTGCCTCAGTCTTTGAGGCTCTCACTAAACATTTTGTGGGTCTGGCCAAATAAAAAGGAGATGCATAAATTAATGACTCATGTGGAGAGTTTTATGAGTTTAGGGATTATATTGACAGCAAAATAGGAAGCAGCAGCTGGAAATTAACTGATAGCCCAACTTTTACCCTTCCTATTAAAAATGTAGTTAAGGTTGCAATAGTAGAATATTGCTATTCTCCAGTACATTTCCAGATACCAAAATACTGACCACTTCATGATGAAAATAATAAAGTTCCTCCACATGTTCAGTATCTCTCTGCCTGCCCAGTAGAAGTCTTGCTGTTCCACAGACTGCACACACAAACTAATCACAGGGCAGGATCTGACTCACTGTTCTGTTATAGCATCCTAAAATATAAAGTTCTCATGATAAGATATCAGGAAGAACTGTAACAATCCAGTAAAAACCTGTCACAGAAACAAATCTAAAATTTCCAAGAAGAAAGAAAGAATGGTTTGTCAAAAGTAAAGACCAGCTTCTCTGACATTTGTAAGTAGAGAATCCTGACCCACACTGCATTGCAGTGAGATGTTACCTTTAGGAGAGAAAGGGCTAGATGCAGTTCAAACAAGAGCCAAGATACCTGTGTTTTCCCCCTATATTCCATTCCTACTTCCCTTTAAATCAAATGTAACTATCAGTCCATAGAGTTAGATATGCAATACTAAATAATTAATCATGCGACTAACACAATATAAAGACAGGGAATACTCAGATTTGGGATGGCACCAGCAACATCATTATGCTGCTGGTGGTGTTCCACCTGACAGTATGATGGATACAGGAACCAAGTAAGACTCATCAGAGTGACCAAAGGTTAAATACCAAAATAAAGCAAAGTGTAATGGAGAAGATACACAGCTCTGCTTAAATATTTTTTGTTGCTGTTTTCCACAATTTCAAACCTCCCCCACTGGCTTCAGTGTTAAATCCCTTGCTGTCTGTAAAAAGAACCCTCTTGTCCTGCTGAACGATGCTTTCCAGAAAAAGATACCATGTATGACCAGTGTACTCAGAGCAAGCCTGTGGAGAAGTGACAGCACAGCAAGCACTGGTCAGCCAGATTTAGGGGCCACACATTGACCAAAAAGGCCAGGAACACTCCTGGGAAAGCTGCTGTCATCCCTGCCTTCAAAAATCACTCAGCCAACTACGCTGACTCAGTCTGAGTCTGATGGGGGAAACTTTTATTCAGTTAGTCATTGATTTCTAATTAGTCAGCATTGTGAAATCATAGCAATGCCGCTCTTGCTAACCCCTGGTGACCTGAGAGGTCCCAAAAATGCAGTTTCCCACAGTTGTGAATTCATAGGTTTGGAATCTGGCTGGAATTTATAAACAATGAAAATTAAATGGTCTTTTTGCAATGGTACAAAGATTTCTAACACATGGATAAATTTCCCTGTGTTTTTTTAGTAGTTTATCCCAAAATTTCTTGTTTTCATGAGTTTACAGAAATGGTCATTCTACTCATCTACAAAAACTGATTTTTAGTTTTCATGCACACACCCAAAATAAAACTTCATTTCCATTATAAAACTGGGATGGGTTGCTTCAAAATTATAACTGGGGAACATTAAAACAGGTGTTTCAGATTTAAAATTATGATTAGTTATGCACAGTTTATGTTAGAACATGATTAGCAAGCAGTAAAAACAGGTCCTGTAATGGCAGTGGGGAAATGTTTTCCTCTAAGAAAGGAAAAGTCTACAGTTCTGACTGGGGAAGAAAGAGATGTTACTGTGCTTGAAATGGAAACAAAAATGAGGAAAATGTTTGACTAGCTCATGATGATTTTCTTCATATGATTTTCAATTCATTTAAGACTTGAATTTTCAGGGACCTAAAGAGTATTTGCATTGAAGCACTGGTAAATGTGAAGCTGCTTTTATACAAAAATCAATTTATTCATCTTGAAAAATGTCCTGAAAGTGTAGATGAAACACACATTAGCAGAGTGAAAGCTACAGACAGAAGCACATGGCTCAGAGCCTAGTGATCAAGGATCCCTCTCTTAACAAAGAATAATCTTGCCACACAAATATGAGGTTACTGACTTTTTTCAGTAATCACATACCACTGATACAGAAATAGAACCTATCCAGCAGATCAAATCTCTCAAGCTCTGAGCAGCTCACAGAATCTCAGAATGGATGAGGTTGGAAGGGGCGTCTGGAGATCATCTGGTCCAACCCACCTGCTCAAACAGGGCCACTTGGGCCAGGACTGTGTCTAGATGGTTTCTAAATATCTCTAAGGAGGGAGACTCCAAAACATCTCTGGGCAACCTGTGCCAGCATTTGATCAACCTCATAATAAAAAGTAACAAACAGAGCACTGTTACTTAAGTACCTTTTATAATAACTGCATGAAACAAATCAGACTGGGATCCATCTGATGAGAAGCAACTTTGTAGAGAAAGACCTGGGGATACTTGCAGAAACTTGAATAAAAATAATTATGTCCTTCCTCCTGCAAGGACTCATTTTCACTGCAAACCAACACAAATAAAAACCTAAGTGAGGCATATTTCAGTCAGATTTTTTCATTTGCAAATACTTTTGCATTTGGAAACACTTAAATGTGTACAAAATCTGTGGAAATGTTAGTTTAAAAGTTTGATTCGTTTTTATTTAGTTTTTATGGGCTGTTGACAGGCTTTTGTCCACCCTTATGAAGCAGAGGGAAGTATGACTCTTCTTGTGCTAAAACTGCAAGGATTGCAGCAGTCAGAGCAGACAGGAGACAAAACGAACTGGGAATTAGGTGATGAGAAGGAAAAAGCTAAGAATACCAGCAGCTTTGGTTATGTTTAGAAAAGTGCAGATGTATCTTCCTGTCAAGATTCCTGAAAGTGTGTCAGTGTTTGCACATGTACGACGTAAGGTTTCTCATATCTCTTCAGGGACAATAACAATAAGAGCTATAGAATAAAAGATAATTTGTTGTCTTGATTCTTATCTCCATTTCTATCTATTTCTTTAATTTTTTTTTGCTTTGAGATTACATCCACCATGAGTGAGAGTTAGTCCTACAGTCAGTTCTACTTGTGAAATTTGCCTTATGTCAGCACTTCTGTTTGAGAACACTTTTCAAAACTGCACCCAGCTGGTTTTACTCAGAGGATTTGACTTCCCTCCCACTGGCATAAAACCACCAATTCAGATATAATGACTACACAGCTACCCTACTTTCTGTACCACTATAAGTTGTCCTTAAGTAGTAATCCAAGCATCCTTGACAGAGGTCACAGTTAAGACACCCATTTTCAAGGGATCACAGTGTTGGGAAACTTCCTCTCTTTTTGGAAACCCTCAGAATTTCCTAAATATGCTACAATCTGTCTCTGTAGATGCACAGGTCTGAACAGTGAGATGACGAGAACCAAATTATGGCAATGTTTCCTGAGGAGGAGGAAGTGATCAAAACTTATTTATTTCACTAACTTGTGATTGTCTCTGTGTACTGGACTCGACCCTGACTTGCTGCCAGACACCCACCTAGTTACTATATCCCTCTCCCTGCTCAACAGGATGGAGGGGAGAAAATAAGATAAAAAATTCTTGTGGGTTGAGATAAAGACAGAGAGATCACTTAATAATTACCATCATGGGCAAAACAAACTCAGCTTGGGGAAGATTAATTTAATTTATTGCCAATTAAAAACAGTGTAAGATAGTGAAAAGCAAATACAAAACTCAAAAATCTTTCCCCTAACCCCGACTTTTTCCCAGGCTCAACTTCATTCCTTTGTTCCTTAACTCTTCCATGTACTATGCAGAGTGGTACAGTGGGGTGAGGAGGCGGGGGTTGTGGTCCCAGCATCTCCTCTCTGCTGTTCTTTTCTTCTCATATTTTCCCTGTGCTCCAGTTTGAGGTCCTTCCCACTGGAGACAGTCCCTCATATATAGCTCTAGTGTGGGTTCCCCATGGGCCACTGACTATGACAGAAAACCTGTTTCTTTGTGGGCTCCTCTCCATGTTCCCGCATGCTCTCTTCATGAGATGCACTTTTTTACAAGGCATATCCACCTGCTGCAGCATGTGGTCCTCCATGGGCTGGAGTGTGGACATCTCCTCCAACACTGTCCTCCAAAGGCTGCAGGGTAATCTCTGCTCAGGTGCCTGGAACACCTCCTCCTCTTCCTTCTCTGACCTTAGCACCTGCAGGATTGTTTCTCTCATATTTTTCTCACTCCTCTTTCACTGCTGCTGTGCAGAGTTTTTACCCTTTCTTAAATCTGTTCTTGCAGCAGTGCCACCAACCTCACTGACCGGCTCAGCTGTGTCCTGTGGTGGGTCAGAGGGAGTCACTGGCTGTGACCAACAGGGGCCCTGATCTGTTCTCATAGGGACCACCTCTGCAATCCCCCAGCTACCAAAACCTGCCACACAAGCCAAATGCTCTGTGACAATCTCTCTGCTGTTACAGATGGGTTCACTCTTCATGTCACATGACTTAAGCCTTCCCTTCTCACCCCATTTTCCCAAACATGGGAATGCACACAGAGTCGAAAATATCCTACTGGAAGCTTCTGCACCACGGTGAAGCATGTCCAGCACACACAGTAATTTTATTAATATCTGTATGAAATTCTTTTAGATTGTTACCTAAAATTTCAGGAACTTTTCAGCAGCTTTTCATGAACTGCTTGCATCATCCATCTTTTTGAAGTGTTCTCAGTTTCAGAGAAGAAAAATGTTATACTTGATATGAGAAGCTTGGCTGACAGAGGAGAATCAAAATCCATTCCTGTCACAATGTGAGAATTCTGCCTGTTTATCATCCACAGTTTGGATAAGAAGACAGGTGATAGAGGATTGGCAAGTGGCATAAAGTTACAAAATAAATCAAAAAAACTTACATTTGGAAGACTAAGAACCAGAAGGAAGAGTTTATTTTTTCTGTTACATATTATCTGTGGGACTCTAAGAGCATCAGGGTGAGAAACCCAATGTTATTCTTGAAATAGAAAAGTCATGATGACTCCAGCTGCAAGAAAGGCTTGGATCTAGTTCACACCTTAGCAGATATGAGGTATTTTAGCTTGAAGTTACAAACCTGCCAGAGCCCCAGCTCTGTTAGGTCCAGTGGCTAGAGACCTAGCTGTTTTTCCTCTGTGATGCGGGTTCTGTGATTCTAAGTCTCACATTCTTATTCCAGAAACCAGATCCTTTAAAATCAAAGGCTATCTAAATTTAAAGTCATGAGAAACATATTTCAACCAAGAATGACAGAAAATGTTCTCAAGAATACCAGTCTTGTGGGAACAGGCTGGCGAGAGGAGTTTCTGCTGCTGTCCCATTATGGAAGAGTTGTGCAAATCTGGCATCAGGGGTCACACAGGCAGAAAAACTCATGTCTGCATAACAGTTTTATATTAAACTGGACTTCTTCGGATCTGAGTGTCACAGCACCATTTGCAAATGTGATACAAATGAAACCAATGAAATGTATGATATTCTGCGGAAGAAATGCTGCTGTGCCCACTTGGTGGCACAGGGAGAGACACGCACACTCTCACATCCAGGTGTGCAGCATAGGATACCACCTATGCTGCAGAGAGTACAGACCCCAGTGACATCATATATGCCAAGAGAGCAGCAGTCACACGGGCCAAAGGGAACAAGTTGTCACTTTCCACACCTCAGTTTGGCTCAAAGCCTTTTCCATCTCTGGGACAGTGGTAGCCTCTGTAATAACAGTGTGTTTTAGCCCGGCCTTTCTCCACACCCATGAATACAGTGTTCTGCCAGGCCCAATTTTAAATGAGGAACTGCTACTGTCTCTGAAGGAAGGGAAGATTGCAAGGAAGACATCTCTCTGCCTTGTTCTTACAACTACTTCCCAAAGCATTCCTAGGGTATAATGTAGTGCTTTTTTTTTTTTTTTTGGGTATATTTTATAGTCTTTTAAAAATTTTGCATTGCAATATCAGCGTCAGTAATCTGTTAGGTAGGACAATATATGAGATAAAAGGAAACAAATGCATTGTTACAAAATAACTGCTGTCTGGCATTTTGCCCTTTCTAAAATACAATTTTCCAGAGACACCACCAGCCTGGCTGACAGGTTCAGCTGTGTCCTTAAGTGGGTCTTTTTAGGAGACATCTGCACTTATCCATATCCATCAAGTGGCAGTCCCTGGCCACTCCTTGCGCGCGCATTTTCCCCATCTGCTACCAAAGCCTTGCCACCAACACCTTACAAGAATGGAAATAGAAGATGGGCATGTGTTATACAGTGGACAAACTAGAAATATTGTAGTGAGAGAGAATCCCAGGGTTTTCCTCCATCCTCCCATGAAGCACCCTGAACGTCTTTTTCCTTCTTCTCCTAAACTCACGAATCATGTTCTGCTTTGTGCTCTCCTCTTGAACCAGACACCGTACATGCCACCTACCTTTTATCATTTGATCTACCTCATGTAAGAACGTACAATCAAAATTTCTTGTCACTGGTCTTATCTTTTAGCAACTCTAAAAATTTAGGAATCAAAAATTTTTTAACAATGCAAGATTGGTGAAAAATAATTGCATATGCTTACTGAAAAAGAAACATGGGTTAAGCAATAGGGTCAAGCTTAATTTCTTTTTTAGCTTTTCTTCTTTTTAAAAGCTTCCTGAATGCATTTGTGCATTCAGGATTATAAAAACCAAAAACAAATGAGTTGCTTAAAAAATCCAGCATGTAGAACCTCAGTACTTTTTAAAGTCAAATGATAAAAGTAAGATTATAAAATCCTAATTATTTTTCTTGTCTTGTTATGAATAAAACAAGATTTCACACAATGACCTAAATGAAAATGTAAGATTTAGTTGAGTAGTTTTATTTTAAATTCTTTGTTCAAAATAATTTCTGAAACTTGTTTTTCTTCTTTTAGTGTCAGTTCATCTCTGCACCAAACTTAGGAAGAAACTTTCCACGATGAATAAACTAGTCAGAGAAATGACAGTCACCTGCTTTTACAGCCTGTTAGCATTTATGTTGGAAGTGAATATGAAGAAGCAGATAATCTCACCTGTAAAATCACAGTTAAAGAACTAAATACTGTTCCTAATTGGTGCAGCTAGATGCTTGAAATATGTTTTTACAGATTTTCCTATCTATTACTAATGCAGGATATCTGCTAAAATATGTTATGCTGAAAAATCAGTGTCCTTAGTTCTCAGCTGAAAATTCCAGTAACAGCAAGGCTAGTATTACCGCTGAAATAGAAGCTGATATAAAACATCTCCATTTATCTTTGTTTAGATTTTCATCATCACAATGTCATTTCTCCAGATATATTAATAAGGAAAGCATTTCTGCACTCCCAGTGAGTCAAATGCTTTTGCAAATACAGCACAGTCAGTTACAGCACTGCTTTTCCTTTGGGGCTCCATTCTCACATTCCTGTTCACCTCATTTAATATATGTAGCATAACCTCATAAAGATTTTCACAGTTTCCTGATGCACTTTTTCATCATCTAAGACAGTCTTTACAGGCTGGTTGGAACAGCCCATATTTTGCTTTCTGGTGAAGTTACCAAATGATGTTACAGGGAAATCAAGGCAGAGGATGGCTGTTGGGAGGTCCTCTCCCAGGAGAACTAGGAAAAAAATCAGGAAAGAGTGATTTCAGGAGCTGATGAAATGGTAGCTGATGATGTTAGGAAACACACTGAGTAGAAAGGAGGGATGATGGACATGACCTGGAGCATGGATAAATATGCAGATCTTACTTCAGGTACTATAATATGAAAGGTTTTCTTCATGTTACTGGGTTCACACCTTTGTGAGAAAAATGCAAAAGAAAGGGTTTTTTTATTGTAGCTGCTGCTCATGCAATAGGAAGACATCACCTCTTTTTTGCTTATCTTACTACCTAAGGAGCTTGCTGGGCTGGAAGCACTGAACTATTTCTGTCCTGTGTATCTCGAGTGCTGTGATATGAATGTTTCTGGAAAATAAGTCACCTGCAGCTATCAGTGGCAATACACTGCAGAGAACAAGCAGCCAAGACAAGACAGCAGCACCCAGTTAGCACAAATCCCACCCACACCCTTGCTCAGTGCTAATGCAAGCATGACATTTGTGTCACACCACTCCCAAAGCCCCTGGATTAGTACTGATGCCAAGGCAACACTCAACTTTTAGGTAATTCACAAGTGTAGACCACGCCATGAGATATTAAGGATATGTGTACACAACAAATTAAACGTAGTCAAAACAGATTCCAGTACTAAAAAAAATAGTTAACTGCCTCTTAGAAATTGTTCCTCCTTGCTATTCCCAGGTATTGTCTGAGAGAGTTGAGAGGGCTTCGTAAGAGTAGGTCTTTGCTTCGGTGCAGGACTCCAGTAATTCAGCTGGAATTCTGCATGACAATCAAGTACTAGCACTGCAGGTGCAGTGGGAATGCTGGGACCAAGCTGAGAGTGAAAAAAAATGTCAGTGAGAGATGAAAAGAGACTATAGACAGCTATTTCCAGTGAGGAAAATTTTTTTAAAAACGCCCCACTAAAGGCACCTGTGAAAAAATGGTTCCAGCAGGACTTCGGTGTGGCCAAAATGCCAATCAACCTCTGTAACTTTGGTAATTTTTTTTTTTAAGGAAATAGCAAGTCCAAAATCACATACAGATTTTTAACTTGATCATGGGAAAATATTTTGAGGGCTTTTTAAGTCTTTTATTGTTCTGCAGTATGTATGCACTGTTGCAGAGAACTTGTCTTGAACTTTAATGTATTAGGACATAAAGGTTGAATTTTCTTAATGTACTCTGTTTTCCAGTTGTCTCTTCAATTAAGCACTAATGTGTGGGATGAAAAATGATGTGCTGGGGAAATAACAAATCTACTTTCAAGTGTAGTTAGTAGTGTAAATTTTCAGCTTTTGCTGAAGAAAAAAAATATTTATAACGTTAAACAAACTATGGTGCTGATAAATCTACTGTCATTCAAGATAGTGATCAAAAAACCCCAGGATGCAGGTACACCTTAGGAAAGAAAAAGATTTTTCAAAGAAGGGGACACTGTATTTTAAATTACATTTTGACCCTACACTTTGAACTACATTTTGAAGTGATCATTAATTACAGCTGATCAGAAGCTGACGGAATTAACTTCTGGTAATTAAATAAATTAGATTTAGTAAAAAAAAAAAATAATAATTTCACAGTCAAGGCCCAAAACTGGCTCAATTATAAGAAACATACATTTTCAGTAATATATATCAACACTGTGGTTATCTGTGGATCTAAAAATGATGGTGTTTTAAGGTATAAAATCCAGTTTTCATTTATAATACAGAGATAACTTGCATACAGCAATATAGCTTCTATAATGCTGCTTCCAGCTGAAAGTGCCTCCTGAGAACTTAAAGGAAAAATGCATACGTATTGTTGCAGAGCAGATCCTGTAGAAGGCAGTATCTCAAAAAAAGCCATAAAGGTAAATAAAAGCCTAAAATGATTGGAAAAAAAGGCCCACAAAGAAAATTACACTAGGCTAGGTGCCTAAAAAAGGCCTAAAACAGGAGGGCACTTCGGAAGTGCTTAACTTTCTTCATGGACTGGCAAAGGTATTTCAGCACCTGTTGCCTACTGGCTGTTCACTGCTAACAGTTAATTAAATTTTGATGCAATCACACATTCTTTAAAGACCTTGGCTTCTTACAAACACAACCAAAAAAATTAAAGCCTCATTTTAACACTGACAAATACAGACAATTTACACACACTCAACCCACAATCCCTTCACCACATCTGCAAACAAAATTTGTAACAATGATTTTGCCCTCTAGCATTGTTCAGTCCATGTTTTGCCCATTACCTTTCCCAATTAATATTCTTATATTCAGTTCCAAAGAATTTCCTATTGTGCAACACAAAGAGCTGTGGTGGGCTGACCTTGGCAAGAGCTCATCAAGCTGCTCTGTCACTCCTCTTCCACCAACAGGACAGGGGAGAAAATAAGACCCAAAAACTCGTGGGTCAAGATAGGGACAGGGAGGTCACTCAGCAATTACCATCATAGGCAAAACAGACTCAACTTGGAGAAATTAATTTAGTTGATTGCCAATCAAACAGAACAGGATAATGAGAAACAAGAATAATAGTAAAACATCTCTCCTCCTCTCTCTTTGTCCCAGGTTCAACTTAATTCCCAATTCTTCTGCCTTCTCCATGTGAGAAGTGCAGAGGGAGGGAGAATGGGGACTGTGGTCACTTTATAACCTCTGTGTCTGCTGCTTCTTCCTCCTCCCACTCTTCCCCTGGTTTCATGGGAGACAATCCTGTGAACTACTCCAGTGTGAGTTCCTCATGAACTGCTCCAGCATGGGTCCCTTCCACAGGGTGAAGGGCTTCAGGAACAGCTGCTCCAGCATGGACTCCCCCCTCCACTGGTCAGCAGGTCCTGCCAGGAGCTTTCTCTAGTGCAGGCTCTCACAAGCTACGTTTCTTTTAGGACAGATCCACATGCACTGGTAAGGGATCTTCCATGGACAGCAGAGGTGCAGCTGCCTCACCATGGTCTTCACCATGGTCTGCAGGGGAGTCTCTGCTCTGGCACTTGATACACGTCCTCCTTCTCCTTCTGTGGAGTTGTTTTTTTCACATTTTCTAACTTCTCTCTTCCAGAACTTTTCATCCTTTCTTAAATACATTATCATCTACAAGGTTCTGCCAACACTGCTGACGGACTCGGCCCTGGCCAGTAGTGGGTCCGTCTTGGAGCCTTTGGTGTCTTATCACAGGAGCCACCCCTGCAGCACCACCCACCAAAACCTTGCCACGTAAGTGCAATTCAGTCACATCAGTGCTTACTGCACATCCAGGGGCGAGGTAAAACAAGGTAAGGAATAGCTTTAAAATATGCAGTATGTCTGGGGACCATTAGTAAGTTTACACATGAATTTAGAAAAAGGAGTCTTTTAGTAGTCCAAAAATGAGGCTCTAAACCTTGTCTTCCTCAACTGTAGTGCAAAGCACTTAATGCAGCTTGTTTTAAACAGAATATCATACATTTAAAGTAGTTTGTTCAGTTTGTCTGTGACAGAGGGCTGAACTTGGTGACTCAGAAGTTGCTGTGAAGTTTCTGCCGATAGCAATAGGCTAATGAAAAAATCTGAGTTAAAAGCATTATCAGGAGTACACTTTCACTAGAAAACAAAAGGAGAGGATTTCATTCATATTCATCTTTCTAAAGATAGCTCTGCTTTGCACAGCTAAACCAACATTTTAAAAATAAATTAGATGTCTACCCACTGAAGACAAGATATTTCTAGAGATTTCTTCTTAATAAGCATTTTAATTAAATTTCAGCACCCACGATATCAGTGCTCACAAGGGAGACTGATGTACAAAAGAAAGAGGTTGCTGTCCATCATCCAGTCATCTTCACTGTTTAAATACATGTGGAAACTTAAAGGATTCTTACACAAAGAAGATGAAATTTCCAAGTATACATTTGCGTGTTGAACTGGAGAGGAAGAAATCTCTTCCATGATGTGTTTGATGTGTCAGGATGCTGTTTATTCCTTCTTCACTAATCCATCATATTAAGAAAGATGATGCTGAGATTTATTTATAAGCTTTTCTTTTGGGTCATGAGCCATGTTCACTTCTGTCTTTCTCTAATTTTCTAAGGATGATCACATTCACCAGACGAGTATAAGTTTATGGTATGGCCATCTCCCACAACTCTGGCCTCTCATATTGTTATTTTCAACACAAAAAATGCCATGTTTTTTCCTCAGAATAAAAATATATTGCATAAACTCAAGTAATTTGAATACTAAGAAAAATACCAGGGTCCAAAGGATCTTCTCTGATAAACTGTTTAATCCTTCTACTTCTGATAGATGCTAGTTTTGCTGAAACTCTGAGTGAGAATAATTAGAAGACTGTGGAATACAGAAGGTTTCAAACAGAAATACTCATTAAAAAAAAAAAAAGAAAAAAGAAAAGCAATGAAAAGGAAGATGATATGCTGAATATTATATATCATAGCATCATAGAATCCTTTAGATTGGAAAAACCCTTCAAGATCAAGTCCAACTGTTAACCAGCATTTTCAAGTGACTGTTCATTGAACGAAGCATCTTATTTTGTTCTTCTGTCTTCCTGTATTTCTAAAAAAGACAATCAGTCAGTATTTTATTTGCTTCATCAAATCCTGATTTAGAAAGTCCTGACATGATGAAGTCAGCTTTAAGTATTAAACCCCTGAGCTACAGCTTTTCATAGCAAAGAGCTTACAGTTTCTGGGACAGTTGAGAGAAAGAGGGAATTCTGTTTTATTGTAATTCACATTTGCACTGTCTTGAGCATATCCTAAAAAAATAGACATCTGGATTTAAAAAATAGTCTAGATAACTGTGAAGTTCATTATATGGTTACACACTTAGCCAAGATAAAATATCGTAGCCTTCAGCTCACAGCATATAAGAATGTGACAAACTGTTCATTTAAAAAAGTCCATCTCAGGCTATTTATTCATTGGCCAGAAAAATCTGTAAATAAAATGTTGTGTAATGCAACAAACCTGCACCTTGTGCTATCCTGTGTTTGGGGTATAGTTTATGTAAGCTGAACTGAAAAATTACTATTAAAGCTTTTATCTCTCTTGCAGAATATGTATTCCCACTTTGTAGACTCATTTTTTTGCACAAAAGCTCACAAGGCTCATAAATTAGACCCTTTGAAATTGAGGATATGGAGTTAAGAAACATTCAAGATTAGAGTGTATTCAAGAGAACCTGTAGAAACAAGGAGACAAAAGACTGCAAAATAGACACAAGACCCACGTGCAGTCTGGGGACTGGGACTATTTTCAGTCACTCATATTCTTGATCTTCTTTGCCGGCACAACCACAGCACAAAGCCCCAAGCCCAGCACTGGTTTGGAGACAAAGGGTACCCCAGGCTTGTACAACACTTGTGGACACTACAGTTCCAGATAAAGAATAATCTGAACTAGGAGTCTGATATAATGCTGATGTTTACCATGCAGGCGTCTATCTCTGCAGTAATACAGTCTCGTTGGCAGTAGAAAGAAATGACTTCTAGCAGGGCATTATTAACCTCTTCCTAAAGCAGACATTTGAAATAGGCCAGGTGAATAACATCTAGGAAGAGCCCATTTTTCTCAAGTATGGGATATTGATGAGAGGATTGGCCCTTGTGTAGATCTCTGCAACTAAAATAGGAGAAATAGATTATAGTTTTCACACACTATTGTATATCTACCTCGCAGTATGATATAGGAATTATAGGTATTTCTCTGAAGCCCAACAATCCAAGCTGGCATGTTACATATAATGGGGTTATAAAATACTATCTGAATACATCTTTATCTCATCGTCACATCAGATATATAGAAAACTCTACCTCCTTAATTTAACTTACTGATAAATAAATCTAAGGGATTCTCTAGTTATCCAAAATTAAAGAGAAGAAAAGAACTTAGGTTATCTAATCAAAGAAGTAGGTCAACATTTTCTCTAACTTAAAAGGAGAAAATAAACCATAATAAGCCAACTAGAATAAACCCGATTTTCCTTACAGTTTCGTAAATTATGGAAAAATAAGGAACGACCAGAGAATCACTGAAAAATTACAGCTCTCTCCAAGACATATCAATCATTGTCATTTCTCGCATACAAGCATAACACTGCCTCCTTTTTGGGCTGCAAATTAAGAAAATGAATATAGAAACATGAATTCTGAATAAATTAAACCAGAGTGGTGAATAACCCCATTTCTCCAGCTAAGAGAAGGAAAGTCTTCACAAAATGCTCTTCATTGCTATTATCAGTCCAACTCCTCTTGTCTTTCTGATGGCAACAGGAGGTCAGTTTCATGGCTTTTAAAGATTCACTACAATAGAATGTCATAACAATGACCCAGAACCAAAGTAACCATTACCCCATTAGCAGTCACTCAGCAGATAGTGAGCAGGTGGAAGATGATTTAATGGTTCAGATTCAGATCCCATAAAATGATCCTTAATTTTCCCCGAACTGTCTGAAAACTGCCTGTGGAAGTGTTTGGAAAGAGATTAGGAAGGATAGATACTTGCAGGATACCACCTTATTCATCCATGGAGGGACTTTTGTAAAAGCATTCCAAGAGTTGGAGAAGGTGGACAGCCAAGAAGTTTAGACCTAGAGTCAAAACAGAGGCTCAGCAATATGATATACAGTTCCAGAATAAGACCCAACATCTACAGAAAACTCTTACTCATCTAACTCTACTGTCCATCTGTGACTGAATCAACTTCAATAATTACTGGTTTGCATTGAAATATTCTCAAGCATATTTAATTTATTTCTGTGGACCTAACCTGTGACTGTATCTGGGTGAGTTCCTTCATTCTCTGTACTTCATTTTTTGTATATCAATGCCTTACTCAGAAACTGCAGAGATATTGCTTCATACATATACCTTTACATAAATGCAAACCTGGACATATACTTTGGATAAATCTAGTGATCACTGAAATAAATTTGTAAATTATTTCATAACCTATACATTATGATGTGACTAACTTGAAAAAAAAAGCTAGAAGTGGCCAATTTAGAACAATGCTGTTCTAACTGACAAATGTAAAGTGTCATACTGTATGTTTTCTTTGTAAAGAAATTTTTAGGGAAAAAAGGACTAAAAAAATAACACTTTCTGTATACTCTGCACCCACTGCTTAAAAAAAAGAGTAAAAATTCTGTTCTGAGGGGTAAAAGAGAGGAGTTGTAATTTTCATACTCTTAGTCATTTGATTCACATGAGCAATGACCTCTCTACAGGATTTTCTGTACTATATGACTCAGCTGTAGAAAAGCATCAGTTCCTACAGGAGATTTCCAAGCCAACTATCTGTATTGACTCCCTGTCTTCCTTCAGTGTTAATGATGGGTTCTTAGGTATCTAATTTTTCACAGTAATTGGATTCTTCTCTTTTAAACCAGAATATAATCCTTAATAGATTTTAAAAACATAACTTTTCAGAAGATGTTGCAGAAGGTAAAGTGTGACTAACAACTTGCTATAGTCAAAAGGGGCCAGTAGGTAAAAGCAGCTGCTCCGTTCTGCAGTTTGCACGGTGTCATTTCAGAAGAAAAACCTGAGGCAAAATATTTCTACTGTATGCAATGCATTTTTTGGGAAAATGTATTGCAAATTTATACATGGGAGAAAGCAGCTGTTGCATGGCTCTGACTGACCAGCACACCTCCATAGTTTGGGAATGTTCAGAGATGAGGCCAAACCCCCAAGGTGCTTAGGAAAAAATGTATCATAAAGCAAGCTAAGCTTATCTCAATACTAGGGAGAATGAAGGGTAATTTTTTTTAGATAAGACCGCTGCACTGTTGGATCATCAGGTTCCTTGAGATAATTAACACACAATTATGTCTCCCTGAGCTACCCAGCTGTCATGATCCGACAACGGGAATCGTGATAGGTTCTTTANGACATGTACATGCCTCAACCCAACACAAAGTAAAAAATCTGGTCAACTACCAGAACAAAATTGGAAGACAGCTTGATCTGGCTTTAATCCATGCATGCTTTCCTAGGGGCAGGGGATGCTCAGCATCCTGACAGCGAGCACAGAGAGCTCGGTAATGAGAAACAGGTTTGTTCTGTGATTCAACCAGTATGCAAGTGCTATATTATTTTTCTATTACAATTTCAGTACATAGCTGCAGCATTCTGTTAAATCAAAATCACAAACATACCAAGTTAGTAGATTTGATAATAAACACTGAACCTTCCTTGTGGTCAGAGAGTATTGAATTCTGACAGGGACAAATGTGGAAATGCTTTTCTCAAGATATGATCAAGACAAAAGTTAGAGCTACTGTTGAAGTGGGTCAAAGGAAATCTCAAATAATATGGTCAGAATTAAGAATTTACAGAAAGCAAGGCATTAGAAACATACAGTACATGCCTGGTTCTCACCCCAAATTTTAAGTCATAAAATGGAGCAAACCTGTCCCTGAACTCTAGGAATATTCCTATTCTCTACTATTTCATTGTTTAGCTGTAGACTGGCAGGGATACTCCCAAACAGAGAGTCACTCCTAGAAATGTAGATTAATAATGTGATCCTATAAAAAATACCATGACAAGTTTGTCAACAGTGTTATTATAGAGGAGGGGAAAAAAAGGAAAAAAAAAGAAAAGAAAAATAGAAAAAAGGCTTGCAGATAGGGACACAATGCATACTCGCCTCTGCAAATCAGTGATAACATAGACCACAATATAAAAATAGTTTGGTTTCAAAGCATAAAGAACATGCTTACAAGGATACTTTAGAGTGAATTGTTAAAGAAAGCCAGTCACTGGGCAGTTAGTATCTGATTTCTTTAGTTAGGTGTATACATTTTCTATACAGATTAAGAGAATTTTTCTCTTAGGGGTGTCAGGTCTGGTTTACAGTGGTTTTTAATTAAGAACTTGTTAGTCACTTCCCATTGTCAGTCATTTCCCTTTGTAAAAGTACAAAGCAAAAGCAAAAATAAACTTGAGGTTCTTTCATTCACAGTCTTGGACAGCAAAGCTGGTATACGAAGCCAGCTGAATTTATTTCATGTAGCACATCTCTTCCCACACTTCAGTGAGTGAGCAAGCCACACTGGAAGCAGGGTGACTCATTAGTGAAAGCAGCAAACCGAAGCACACTTTGACCAGATGAAATTAATGAGAGAAACCCATCTCAGTAATGAAGTGAAACTGATAAGAACTGAAGTACACATAAAACCCTCAGTTTTCTGATTTCTGTTCATCATGACATATGTGACAAGAAGAATACATAAAGCAAAAGATAACAGTTTACATTCCACACCACCATATGTGGGGTGGGATTCAGCCACACAAACACGCATCTACGGTGGGGACGGCCTGACAACTTCCACCTGAAGCTGGAGAAAGTTGTAAGCTGCCTGTGAATACCTGTCATCTTCAAAAGTATCTTAAAGAGGACATCCAAACCAGCACCAAATGCCAATAGAACAAGTCAGGCTAGTCCTTACCTTCTTTGCTGAAGTACCCGAGTTGGTGTGTTTCCCTGTGTATACACGCACCCAAATACGCACACATGCATGTTTGTCACTCACAGTCAAAGAAGACAAGCATCCGTTTGTGCACGTGTAGCTCTACATGTGTGCAGCTTCCTTTACACAAACACACCAGTCCTCTGCATCCAGCAGAGTGCCAGCTGAGTCCAGAACAAGGCTCTCTCCAGACTGCGTACCACTTACACCTTCTGTGGGCTGGAGTCTTCTCACGGCAATTAATACACAAATGCTTTTTTAAAGTTACATAGTAAGCATTTTAGGACAAGAATATTCTCTTTTTATACTTCAGCCTAGATGACCTGGTGTTCTAAAGGGGTTGACACGTTCTTCCAGAGAAGTGTCAAGCACCATCTGTTTTCACAGACAAGTTCCTAGTCACCATTTCCCTGTTGTTGAAATATTGTCAATCATTTGCTAAGGTCTAAGATTTTTAATAGCACTGGAGTATTTAAAGATCTGAAATTTCTTCTCTGCCAGAAAGCTTTTTTTTTTTTAACCCAATAACATTTATCTAAGGAAAAATTCAATCCTCATTACTGGACATGTCTCATTACTGAACATAACTCCTTACTCATGAAGGATCACATTCTGAATGTGTGAATGTAATGAGTGTGTGCATCAAGGGAGAAGCATAAAGGAGTACTCGGCTCCTTGCCACAGGTGCTGTATTGTGTTGATAGCAGCAGGGAGATGGCAGTGATTAATCAAGTATGTCAACTCCCTTCTCCTCTTTACTGGGAGTGAATTGGGCTCAGTCTCACTGTTTTCTCCTGTCTCAGAGTGCTAGACAGTGTGCTTGGTTTGATGAGAGAGAGGAATTTAAAAAGCAAGGAAACTTGCTTTCTTTTGGGAAGCAGGACTTCACTTTCGTAGAATAAGGAGAAGCAGTCAAGACTACTTTTGCAGGATGGGGGCGTTTTTCCTGAGGCACAATCTCTGACTAAACACATACAGACTTAAATGTAAACTAATATGTTCACTAAATAATTTCAAATGAATACTACCTTCTTTTTAATAAAAATAAAATTAATTTTTATTAAAAGAAATATTT
>VYXC01002727.1:546789-584194 GCA_013397175.1 Platysteira castanea
ATTTTAATTAAAAAAATAAAACACAGTCATACAATCATATAGCCATACAATGATTATAAATATATCTCCATTTGATTTAGGAGGGATGATTTGTTCTTATTAGAGAGAAGCACCGTACAATAATTGACATTTCTCTAAGGATTGTTTTCTATGAAAAGCCAGTTAAAAAAACCTAAATGTGGAATGCAGGTTACATTTAAACTGACACTTCTATTCTACTTCAGTAAACTCTGATCTTAATCAAAAAGAACTGGGTAATGATTATATTTTTCTACAGGATATGAGGAATGTTAAAAAATTTGTTTTGTACTGCAGGTTTCCTTGGATCAGCCATGTAGGATGGAGTTTATTTCAACTGTCTTTAGCCAGATAAGTGTTAGTCATCTAGTTTAACCTAATTTCCTTGTATTGCTTGGAGACAGGCACCCACAGAAGACAGCTGAGCCAGCCTCAACTCTTCAACAGCTGTGGGATGAATTGTACTCTAATAATGTGCTTTGAGTAAGTATAAACAAGGCATAAAATGGCTATTTTAGAAGATATGTTCAAATTTTACATAACAGAAGTTATGCTATGAGAATTTCACAATTGCATTCATGTTTGTATTGTGTTTGCCTGAAAAGATTTTGGTAGTGTGGGGTGTCACGCCAGTGGTTTCTGCGAGAAGCTGCCAGAAGCTTCCTTCATGTCCACAGAGCCAGTGACAGAGGTATCCAAGCCAGACCTGATGCTGGCCAATCAGCCAGTCAGAGATGGTGGTGTTCACTTATTTAAGTGGAGAGGGGAGAAATACCCTAAACTTCAGCTGGAGAGGAGAGTGAGCAGATTTGCTGGAGAAGGTTTGCTGACAGGACTTGTGACCCATGCTGCAGTGGTCTGTTCCCTGTGGAACAGACCCATGCTGGAGCAGTTTGTGAAGAACTGCAGCCCATGGGAAGGACTCACACTGGAGGTATCACGGAAGATACCTTTTTGCGGGAGGGACCTTACACTGGAGCAAGGGAAGAGTGAAAGGAGTCGTGCTTCTGAGGACAAAGCAGTGGCAGAGACAAATTGTAATGAACTGTAATGAACATTCCCCAGCTCCATGCACTGCTTGGTCTTTCCTTCAGCTGATAAAGGAGGACTAACTTTTCCAGTAATAATCTTTGAAAAAAAATAAATTCTACATTTCTAGATTTTTTTTTCTAAAAATACCAACTATACCTCAATACAATGTAACAGTAACTAGTAAAAATATTTTAAATATCCACTTGTAAATTTTAAAGAGTTGACTGAGGAGTTCTCTAGTTAATGAATACTACTTTTTAATAATTCTGACAACATCAGAAAGGGGATTAAAGACTGAAAAGGGGTAATGATGCCCTCACAGTGTTGCTCAAACAAAGTAATTAAAAATAGACCAATTTAACCAGCGTCAGTAAATACGGGAATGGCTGACAGTCTGCTAATGAACAATTAAAAAAATGATTAATGCTTCAGGAAAACCTGTTAGTTCTTTTCCAAGTAGTTTGTTCTGTTAATGATCCCAGTTTGGTTAATAAAGGTAATGGATGGTGGTGTAACAAACCGTCGCTTCTGTAATGATCATGACTCAATATTGCTTGACATTTTGATTAAGAACTAAAGTGATATGATATTAATATGATGCACTAAGATCGTATTAAAAATAGTGATGGCATATCTCAAAACTAATGAGGATCAGCCAGTGTGCTTCTTAGGGACCACAAGGATCCATGGGAGTTGATTCTTAGCTTTATGAAACATACAGTTCTTTTCAACAACTTAGAATAAAGCCAAATGAAGCAAACTGATCAAGTTTACTGATGGCAGATATTTTTGAAAAATAATAAGTACGAAGGAGAGAATAAGTTCCCAATAAAAAAATTGATTGCTTCATCTGTGGAGTGAAAGCAGACAACAAGCTTTTTTTATTCCATCAGTGGAACTTAAATATCTGCAAAATAGATGTTATTGAGAGAACAGGAGAACTTCTGCTGGTTGGCAATGGAAAGGACAACAGTCCCTTGAGAGGACTCTGGAGAGATGGAGAAGCAACAGCTGAAGCTCTTACAGGATATCTGTAAGACCAATATACAACACCAAGTAGGATTTGTGTGACTACATTTCCTTTGTACCGACAGGGCTGTGACTGTCACCATGTCCACATAAGCTGGCCACAATTTATGAGGGCTGTTTGACAATCTGGAAACTGAGAAAACAAAAGTCGTGCCTTGTAATGGCATCCTGGAAGCTGAAGCTATTTAGAATATCAAAAAGTCTAGAGTGATAAAGACTTCCCTTAAGTACCTATACTGAGAGTAAAACATGGATAATGGGTACTTCAATCCAGTTGCCAAAGTTATAACTATATCCAATCCATACTGAAAACTGGATTAGACAAATGAAGGGTAAAATAAAGATGTAGCTTTACAGCTTTCAGCCTAGTTACTCACTGAGGAGAATTTACAACAGCTTCCCTGAACGCTTAAAACTAGAATGTGATTCTCATTTTCAAAAGTGAAAGCCAGCTAAAAATCTTGTGAAACATCTTGAATGATGCTATACACACCCAGTGTTTAGTTCTGGGAATTCTTGAGTTCTTTAAACAGCAGTGAATCAATGAAGTCGGCCAGTGGATGCAGATACATCTATTCTTGAAAATGTTTCAAAATCTTCTTAGCATCCAATGGTCAGTCATTTACACAAGGTCATGCAGAATGTGTGAAGCAGAATTAGAGACTAACTTGTGATCTACAGTGCTCTCAATATACTATTCTTCCTCACCGTTTGGGGATCATTGTAATTTAACAGTGTCCCCCTTCCAAAAATGATGTGTTTTGAAAACAAGCAACAAAAATACAAAAGCTTTTTTTCTAATTAATTTTCAAATCACTTTTACGCTGATAAAACAGACTTCAATCCACATTGAGTGCTATGCATGATATGGTTAACTCAATTGAGTTGTGGAAGTTATGACTTGAAAATTAACCCATTGCATAACTTCAAACCCTTTAGTTTGCATGCTGTATACCTCTAATTTTTGTTATAGACTTGCTAAGACATCTTACTATGCAGGCTATCCTATTTTGTGCAGTACAGAGTCTACCTAAATCTTCTAGTGCAAAAATTTCCCTGCTATAGCAACAGCCAACACCTCAATCTCCAAAGTGGCCAGTGAAACCTCACAGAGAAGTACTCTTTATCTTTCATATGTACTTTTTTTTTTTTTCAGCTGTGTTCTTGGCACTATCTCTTTTTAAATATAAGGGATTGTCATCACTTGAAGGACAGCATCCCTTCATGTTTTATATTTGACTTGAACTCACACCCAGGCCTATGACAAATATAGAAAGAAGAGACTTGCATGTAGAACCTGGAGTTTGAGATTTGGACTAAACAGGATGGTACCCAAGATCCTTGTGGCATACCATGACATGCCCTATCAAACACATGGGCTTGGACAGATGGCTGGAACCACAGGAAACTGAGACAAATGTGCAAAGATAATAAAATAAATGTAAAATTGAGATTTAATGCTTTGTTTCCACAAGTCCACCTACACTTCAGATGCTCAAAAAATAAGGTCTCATATACCCTAATTATCTATCTGCCCAGATACAATTATGCATTTCACAGGATCTTTTTGACACTTTTTTTTTTACCTCAGCTTTACTCTTTTCATTTGTTTAAAAATGAGCCATTTTTCCTAATCTAATCTGAATGAAAACATGAAAGAAAAATTAAGTCATCTATTCTAGGTGTTGAGGAGTTTTTTCTAACTTCCTAACAAGTGGCAGTTAAGAAAGAAAAGAAAGAGAAGAGTGGGACAGCAACATGTTTTTCAGGCATCTTAAAAATTCCTATCTGGTGCACTGGTAAAGGTGTAAGTGGCTGAAATCTGTTAGGTATGCAGTAACCCAGCAAGAAAGGGTTATTCCGTGTCTTTCTTCCTGTGGTATCAACATAATTGCTCAGCACTTTAAAACATTACCTTAAAACACCGTGGATATTTGCTAGCATGGGTGTTTCCTTCCCCATAAAAGTGGGTTCAAATCAGAACCATTCATCCACAGGCTTCCTGACAAGGAAGCTGCTGACAGGAGAATTCACGTGTCAGCCAGACTGCAAAACAAATCTGGCTCATTAGGATGGGTAATATGCAAAAGAAAGGTCCTTATTTTTCTCTATCCCAGACCCAATACACTGAGCAATTTTTTATTGTGGTCAGGAGGGCTTTCATAATTTAGGGCTTGTTTTTCGGTATTTCAATCCAGCACAGCACAATCAAAACCTACTGGCTTCATTTATTTTATCTTCAATCTAAGCTATTACGTTGCAAAGCATTGCAGAGATATAAAACTCTTTGTGATCTGGGAGCACTATTTGCAGTGCAGGAGACAGATTGTGAACATCCCATAGCAGAGTTCACATCAGTTCATTTTCCTTGTCAGGGATGTTTCTTCTTAAGTGTATTAGTCAAAAAAATGCTTTCAAATGTTCCAAAAATACTCAGTTCAACCACCAGAAGAGCAGAGACTTTGCATCCAGAAGCATCACCTTTAACATTCTGTAAGTTGTGCTATCCAAAGAGTCTGTCAGCCCCTCTTTTGCCCAGGAGAACCTCTTTATAACCACAACTCAGGAAGCACAGCATGCCATGTGAAACAGTAGCTATTTTGTCCTTTCATAGACATTTCTATCCCAACAAGTAGGACTGAGTAAGGAGATTGAATATTGCTATCATGGAAGATGTTTTGGGGGGTTTATTTGGTGTTGTCTTATTTTACCTGGTAAGAAATAGAGTAACAGAAGTATTGAATAGTGCATGTGCCTTTGTATCCACTCCTAATGCACAGCTACTTGCGGGGCCCACATCCACTGAACACCTTTAACAGCTGAGAGCAGCAGTACTGAAAGAAAAAAGATAAAGTGCTATTTTCTCTGGGAAACAAAGTTTGAGGCAGCTCCAGAATCCCTTGCACTTGGAGGCTCTGATGTTAGGTGGGGCTGAGGCTTAGCCCCTCACTCAGACATGTTTTTCTCCATGCCTCAGTATTTTAAAGCTGTCAGTCCTGGAATAATCTGTAGCTATCCCAGTGTCAAAACCCTATCATTCTGTCAGATTATTATAGGTTTAGGAACATACTGATTCCACAGTTTTAAAGCAATTATTTTTCATTTCCAAAGCAAACGTGCCAAATTGCTCAACACAGATCTAGAAACACTGAAAACACAAACTTTTTTTGTAGGGCAGTTCATTAACGCTCCAAATAAAAATACTTCCAACCTGACATGCTAGAAAGTAAACATTTCAGGCTCAAAGGACTAGAATTTTCTGTCAAAACAGATTTCATTTGGTTTTTTTTTCCTACTGTCTCTAACTTTTTAAGTCATAAACACTGAATAAATTCACAACACTGATATGTCAGCTAGTAGAATTCCTGCAGGCCAATCAATTTGTTGGGATATCTGTTTCAGTGGACAACATATAACTTGTAAGTAGATACTTGGAATAAGGTTTGAATAGCTGAGACAATAAATCTTTAGCAGCTTTTAAAATTCTTGTATTTTTGTCAATTGCATCTGTTTCCCTTGAAACATTGTCGGGGGTTTTTTGTTTCTTTGTTTCTTTTGGGTTTTGTTTGGTTTTTTTTGTTTGTTTGTTTTGTTTTGTTTTGTTTTGGGTTTTGTTTTTTGTTTTTTTCTGTTTTGTTTTGTTTGGTTTTTATTTTTTTTTCTGCTATTTTTGAGAAGTCTGTGACATGCAGCTAAGAATATTTGTGGTTCAAATATCTTCCTTATGGTAACACATTATCCAAACTGGAATTATATGCATCTCTATTCCAGCAAAAGGATCACTAATAAGTATTCAACATCTGAACAACAGAGTTCATGCAAGATTTGTTACAGAACCAGACTTCAAAGCAGCCTTTCTGTGTGCCAAATCTCCTAATGAAGACAATTTTTCATGTTACTGTACACTGTACATGATCCAAATCCCTGAATGCACTTCCAGAAGATTAGAAGAGAGTCAGTCATATCATGTTCTGTGTATAAAAATAACAGTGCAAAATGACGAGTCCCTAACTCATAAGATACATGTGAGTAGTTCCTACACAGCAGCAAGGATGACTTACTCTGAGTTTGTAACCTGACCTTTCTGCCACCCCAGCAAAGACAGATGAATTGTTATTGGAAAATGTTCCTCTGACATGGAATTTTACAGTACATTTTTAAAGCGAAATAGCATGAATTTTGAAACTACACCTTCCAAACTGTGAAAGTTAAGGCAGCAAGGGGACCTGAGAAGCAACGTTGTTCAGCTGCCTCACTGTCAGCAACCACCGCTCTTCAAAAGCCAGACCTGGAGTGGTGTTGGCAAGACCACTGCACTTCCCTACTGGCATATCTAGATTCCATATTCTCATTGGATCTCTTCTCTGCCTTTATGTTGTTACAGACCAGGTTTTTATTCCCAGATTATCTTAACAACTACAGCACTCAGAGCAGATTTTTATTCCCAGGCTATTTTAAAAGTACTCTGAAAGTGGCATTTGCCTCAGTACAATCACCCATTGCAAAGTAATGCAATCAGCATTTGGCTTTTCTTTTTATTTTCAGCTGACAGAAGCTTTGCCTGGAAATGGTCTCCTTTCCACTGACTTACATCCTCCTATGTCTCAGTGGACCTTTTTATGTCAGCATTTGAGATTTTTTATTTGGTCTGCAAATGGTATATTCAGCAGAGATTGATTAGTTATAACTTTTAACTGGCCCACCTGACACTGCCTAAATGGTTAATTCAATTCCTTGGGAAAATACAAGTTTAAGAAATGAACTCAGAAAAATGGAATCTCTAGATTTTTTCAGAAGCCAAAAGTTTATATATTCATGTCTCAGAACAGGGTCAAATTACCAAAGTAACATTAAACTGTTTTATTACTGCATATTGTTCTCATGTACAAAATAAGTCACTTCTTGAAAAAAGAAATTTTGGAAAGTTTTGGTACCTGAGAGTAAAAAAGAAGTTTCCTATGTGAACGAGGGGACAAAAGGTGTTACAGATTTGAGCACTTGAACAAGAAAAGTCTAGCAGGTAATGTGTATGATGATGACCTCTTTCTTAAAACCTAGGCTCAGTAACTGCAAGTTTTTTCTTTTCCTAGTTACTTTTTACATGCATTAGTACACTGGTCTTATTACTGGCTTTCACAACAACAGGTCATGTTGACTGGAATACCAGAAAAAATGAAGATAAGTAATACAGAAATACGTTATTCTGATGTTTAAATCCCCAGATTGATATTCCCTTAGGATTTAAATTCTATTTTAATTATTCCTATACGCAAAATGTAATTCCTAGGTCTTGATATTGTATGTCCTTTAAGAAACATTGATTTATAATTAAAATATCAGTTAACAAAGAGTTTTTAAGTTCTGGATGTTTAAAACTGAGTCTAGCAGGATTTTTAAGCTTGAACTCTGCTGGTCCTATTGCACTGGATGACAGCTGCTAACAAATCTAAAATTAAACACAAATGGAAACAAACATTTCAAAGAAAGCTTCTATTTCTGACACGCCATGCCAAGGACTGCCACAAAGGTATTTTCCAGTACAAAGGGACATAAACTTTCTTAATGTACTTTGTTTTGATGTGATTTTTTCCTCCAGAAAATGCTGGCTTATTTGTCTGCCCATGCTGTGGTTGCAGCAGGCAGCTGAGCAACCAACCCGGACAGAGCCTGTGTTCCAGACGCCAGGCTGGTTCTTGGTCTTCACAGCAATTTTTCTCTGTGACATCGCTCTTCCATGTGACAGCTATTCTGCCATGGTGGGCCATGCCAGGGCTGTGCCACCGCTGCCTGGCAGCTCAGCACCCCATGAAGCAGACATTAGCTTTCCAACATTTGTCTAGCCAATGAAGAGTGACCCTCTGGAGAGGATAATATGCACAGAGTGATGATCAAATTTGGAGACAGGTTTTCAAGACTTTTCCTCATACTGGAACAGCTGTAGATGCTGCCCAAGGAGACAAACGTTACGTGCTCTGTCCACCAGCAGAGTGTTACACACAGACACCCACCAACTGGCTGTATTTTCAGTATCCCTCACCAAAACAGTGCTTTTTCCAGTAAAAAAAAAAAACAAACAAAACCAAACCCCAAACTTACATATCCAAGTGTGGTAGTGTGGTTTAGGATATTTTCCTCTGCGTTTTCTAGCCGCATAAAAGTAATTTTCTAAAATAATGTCCCATTTCAAAACATGAGTTTGAAACTCTTTGACTATAAAATTAAAAAAATTTATGTTTGAAATGCCATTCAAATTTGAAATTTAATAACAGATAATGTTGGAACCCTCTCCCCAAATTTTATGCTGTTTTAGTAGAGAGCATTCATCTAGACTACAATGAAAAAGATACTGTCATTAGAATTTCTCCACTGCACTCTTAAACACTACAAGAAAACTGAAATAGAGAGCAAAAAAGAGAGGATTTTGAATTTCTGAAAATAAAACACATACTTTGTGCAAAGCTCTCCTGTAGTCTCTAGAAACAGCCTGGGCTGTAACTTCTAAGATAGCAGTTTTAAATTGAAGAGAGCAGACTTCGAAAAGCAACAAGTTTGAGAATGTTTAGGAATCATGGAAACATTGATAAAGGAATTTCAAATAAAATTATTTTTTGAAATGGCATTCCTGTGGAGTCAAAAATTTCTTTAGGCTGCAATACAATCTCTTTGGTTTTGTTTGGATTATTCTAGAAATTTAATTAACTAAAAAACCCTCAGAAATACAACACAATACAAATAAGGAAACCAGAAGGAATGAGAATGTCAGAAACAAAATAACTACCATATTTATAGGTGTCTGGAAAAATAAAAATACCTCTTGAGTGAAAAACACTACTTCTTTCAAGGTAATAATTTGCCAGTTTTTAGACCAGTAAAATTTGAACCTAAGGAAGAAATGGGAGAGAACTCTGTTTCTGACTCATGGGAAATTATCAGTTGGCTTTATTTTTTACCTTCTTTACACTAGAACAAGATCAAAGAAACCATCATGCCTTATGAAACAAAATTCTGATGGATAAAATAAAAATTCCTACTTTGGGCTGATAGCTTCCCCCCCCTCCCCCCCGCCTTAAACTTTCTCACTTCAAATTAATTTTTTAAAAAACACTCTACCAGTCTGAATCTTTCATAATGCTCAGCTCCCATCATTCAGTGATTTAAGGTGAATGTTGCCTTCTTCAAATTGCTGCCAGAGAAGGAAGATCCTTTGGTAACAAGGACAGAAAGAAGACACAGGAAAGAAGATCAAAAGGGAAGGACGGACAATAAATAGACATTTCCAGCAACTCTTTCCAGAAGATTACACAGTCTTTATTTTTGATGCTATATCTGGTGGAACAAACCAAAGTTTTTCACCCTTCTCAAAGCTGCTTTGCTTTCTACAGAATGATCTGAAATGAAGAAAAAGGCGTTTTCAAATTCTCAATTTATATTAACCTCCCAAACACCCTCAATATGAATCTGGTGCTTTTCCAGTAATCTGTCACCCCTACATAACTGCCTGTAATAAACCTTAGCAAAATGTTTCTTCACTGAAGTACTCCGGATATTTGTGTGCTTGCTGCGCTCTGATTTTTATTCTTTGAAATACAAGTGCTTCATGACAAAAATCAGGCTCACAGGCTTGTCAGTAGCTCACAGCATATTGTGTCCTCTGTACACAATAACTGGCTCTGTAAAATCTTCCAGAAAAAGAGGGGTTTTGCTTCTTCATTTCTCAGCACTCCATGATGCTTTCTTTATCTCTTCTGTCCTCTCAAAGGTATAAAGGCACACAAAACTGAGAGCCTTTAGGATCTCTTCCTATTCTTTAATCTCCAAGGAGTAATTTCTGCTGAATTCCATGGTGTGGAAATAGCAAAATTTCAGTCCAAAGCATCCTGCAGTTTCTGTGCCATCTTCCTCCCATATGATCTACCCCAGTCCTCAGCTCCATGCTCCACCAGCATGGTCATCACCCTGATCTGTGGCCCAAGTCAAAGAGGAAGCAGGGGCTGCTGTCTGTAATTTTGATTTCTGAAGACAGTCCCCCTCCTCCTCATCCCTTTCCTTTAACAGATGAAACATCTGGTGGTGTAAAAGTTGCAGGGAACTACTGCTACTGCCTCTTGTCATTACAGACCAGCACTGCCTCAGGGCTGTTCCGAGGTGGGTATTTGACTGTGAAGTTGCAACTCAGCAGTGCTTCAATAGTGATCAATAGTTGGGATTTTCCCAGGAATTTTATCCTGCAGTGCAGAGAAATACAGGCCTAATATCACAGCAGTGGCCTTGAGAAGTGGAGATGCAGGATTTGTCAGGGGGGTTTGGGAATGGGATGGTAAGGGATGGGGCTATGGCTGGCACTGGAGACCTTATGGCTACAAACACCCCGCCAGTGGCCACTTACAGAAATACAGGACTGGATTTCAAGTAAAGGAGGTTACACAGAGAACAAAGAGGTAGTCACTAACAAGTTCAGGTCAGACAGAGAGCTACAGACCAGGCAAGGAACATCACGGTGTAAAAGTGTATTACCAAACATACAAAATTACCCTGTATGGATCCTAGAGTGAGGAAGAAGAAACTGTCAACCTGGGCATCCTATTCTGCCCAACAAGGACTGTAGATGCTGAACATTTCCTGAAACATCCTCATTTTCAACACCAGGGTGAGACCACTGAGTTTATGACCCTGAGAACCAGAGGAAGAATGAGCAGAAAATCAGGAAAAGGCATAGTAAATGATCAGTGTTTTCTTGTTTCTTCTTAAACAGAGTTTAACTGAATTATTATAATTACTGGAACTCTTTCTGCATAGGTGTATTATTTTTCTTTCTGCAAAAATTACTCCTGGATTAGCAATGATTGTTGAATAGGACTGTAATAAAATGTAATAATTTTAAATATACTAACAATTAACTTTCGACTTTTTATATAAGGTCTATTTCCTCTTTTCTCAAACAAAAAAAATTTTGAGTGTAATTCTGGGTCCATATCCCAATAAAGTGACAAAAGTAGAATCATAGAATCACAGAATATGCTGACTTGGAAGGGAACCATCATGATCATCATGTCCAACTCCTGGCCCTGCACAGGGCACCCCAAGAGTCACACCAGGTGCCTGAGAGCATTGTCCAAATGATCCTTGAACTCTTTCAGGCTGGTGCTGTGACCACTTCCCTGGGGAATCTGTTTCAGTTCTCAACTACCCTCTGGGTGAAGAACCTTTTCCAGATATCCAGCTAAACCTCCGCTGACGCAGCTTTATGCCATTAACCTACTAATAAAAAGTACTAAATTTTTGCTAATGACATAAGTAAATGACTCATTATGACAAAAATACACGGTGGTTGTCAGAATAACAAACACTGTTTGTAATATTCATACAGGAGCAGGCCACTACACAAATCCCTAAAAATTTTCCTTTGACCTTGTTCCTGAATATTATCTGCTGAAAAATGATAGAACTAGAAAAACTGAGCAAAACATATGGTTATATAGAGCTGTGTATGAAGCTGTCCGCTGTTTGCTTTCTGCTGAAACTGTCTCGGGTGACATTAAAAATCAAAGAATCTCTCTTATCTTAAAGAACTGCAATATATGAGCAGTGAATTAGCTCATCCCTGCACTTCCATGCCTACCTGGATGGAGTGGTTTTTATTTTCATCAAGAAGACTTTCAGAACCTATATTTTGGGGTTTTTTACTCTTAAAACATTCAGGGTTTAAAGTTAAGAGAAAGGCTATAATTTAAAATGCTTGAGTATGTGTAGACTCAAACAAAATGTTTAAATATATTAAAAGAATTAGATTAGCAGACTATAATCCATTACCCCTTAGAGTCATCATCGATTATAGCCAATGGCAATTTGTTGATGTCAGAAAAAACCTGGCATTTCTTGTGTAGAAGTGATCATACTGCCCCAAGCAGCAAACAATAGTAAACAAAGGAATAAAAGCCCGTGTTTCTTTTCTTGGTCGCTACCAAAGGATAAACAAAAAAGCTACATAAGGTTAATGTGGGTCTGCAACAGACACAGCACACCAATGGATGTCAAAAGTGGTGTGCAGCATTTATTCTATAGGTTTATGAGATAAGACACCACCAGAAATTAGGGACAATTGATCCAGTTGCAAATGAGTTACATTTGGTGATTGTCTCAGCCTTTGTGTTTTCAGTCTGGATTGCTGCAGGACCATTACTTTAGGTGCCATTATGACACTGAAAATTCATGCTGCAGAAGTGATCAAGTGACCTTCACTATGCTCCCTCTTTTAAGATGTTCTTTACAAGACTAATTTTCTTACCTCCATTCCTTTTTGGCTACTCTGCCCCTGGTTAAACCTAAATCTTACAGGTGTAAAGGACAGACACAATTCTAACGAGAAAAAAAAACAAAAAACAAACCCAGTCTCAGAAGATATGATTTTCACCCAGACTCAAATCAGTACTCGTAAGTTTTACAAGTTCCTATGAGTAATTGCAAATCTTCTGTTCTCACAGAAAGGTACAAACTAAATCAAGTCTTAGATTTTGAAGCAGATCTTACTTCAATAAATCTAGGGGGAAGTTTAGGCATTTTGGCAACCTATTTGTCAGAATACATGTGAGGACCTGTAAGCAAAGGCAATTATTTGTTCTGTTTCCTATGTCATTCCTTGAGATGGGGGAGGAAACGCCTTCAGAAAGCAAACATGAGGGGCTGTCCACTCGAAGGTTGATGATGGAAGGAAATCACCACCTTTTTTTTGCACTGAGGAGAATGTTACAACTGGTATTTCTCAAAATAAACGTCAACCTCTGGGCCTCTAAAATACAATTTAAAAGAAGTTCATTCAGTTTTGCTTAAAGAGGTAAACTGCATTTTGAACATCTACAACAGTTCTCACACTGTTTTGCTCATAGGCTCACAGTTAGGCTAAGCTGATGAATGAGTATTAGCATACATGACTATTTCAAGGCCTAGTATGGCTCAAACTTGGCATATTTTATGGGAGGTGGTGATCTTCCTTTCATTGCCCCTTACCTCATCTTCGCTAGACCTCTCCAGGAGCCAAATAAATTCACGATAATGAGAGAAAGGATTTATTTTTAGTCTGAAAAGTATTTCTTTTCCTAAATATAAGGGATTAGCTTTGCTCCAAATCTGTTCTGTCATCTAGCTGAATTTGTTGGAAGGAGAAGAAAATCAAAGATTAAATGCATTTGAGCTGCTGTAGAGTCATTATGAAGGACGTTTTTTATGGTCAAAGTGAATAACATCTGGTTTTCCCTTTTCTTTTTCAGGAATAATACTATACAGTAAAGGGACACTGTGAGGTGAAGCAGAGCAGTATCACATTAGTAGAAATGTTTCTGCTTTTGATAAATATGATAGGAAATCATGTAACATTATGACCATTACCCTGTGAATAAACCTCACAGAACACCTTGCCTAGTTTCAAAGACTTTGTACATTGCAGAAAGCTGTGACAGACATGAAGGCTTTCTGATTGCAGCACATCTGTTCTAAAGAAGAGACAATATTACATTGATTCAAGGAGTCTGAGGTGGTTTTATTTGTTTTGTTCTTTTTTTGCTTGGTTTCCTGTTTTTGTTGTTGTTTGTGTGTTTTAGTTTGGTTTGGTCTGGTTTGGTTTTTTTAAATTTCAAACTCAAAGATGGGAGCCAAAAAATTTTTGTGCCAAAAAATCTTGTTTGCTTTTTTGACTGCATTGGTTAGTGTAATAAAAAAAATCTCTTCTGTGAAGGTTTTGGTGGATATAAATACTGAAGGTTACTGATACATGCATCAAAACTACATTTATGCAACTCCGTAAATCATCAATACATTGAACTAAGCTGATATAGTACTATTTACTATTTTTTAATTCTAATTTTAAATATTCAGTGCTACAATGCATTCAAAAATGTTGATTAATAACTAAATCTGAAATGAATTATCATTTTTCAGAAAATAATTGTTCCCATATTAGTTATTTTCAGACATGAAGACAATCTGCCGCATGTCTAAACTATAATCTTTGATTTTACACTGTTTAAGAAAAAACTGTATTCTGAATCAGTCTTTTTTAATCCTTCATGTATAATTGAAGATCAAAAAATCTGATAAATAATCTTCTGATGTTAAATTAATTCACAATGATAAATAACTGTTCTACTTCTTCGTCTGTTCTGCCAGGAAGTGAGAAAGTAAATCTGATCCAACCATGAACAATTTGAATTATTTGCATATTTGGAAAACTATTAAACTTAGAGAAATTGATTTATTTGCACAGTGAAAAGGAAATATTTATATTCCTGTTAGAAGCATGGATCATTTTCATTCCAGAACATAAGAGTTTGCCATTGAAATCAGCAGTAAAAAGTAATTGAAAATAGTCATTTTGAGAGAAAAATTATTTCTAATGTTACTGTATTGTAAAATGTAAGAAGTCACCATGTTTTAGCTAAACTTAAATGTTACTATGGTACAAAAATAAGTCAACATCTGAAATCAGATTGCATGATATTATGAGTGCATGAAAATGAGTTTGAGGGGTTAATAATTACATTTGGAAAAAAAATAATTACATGTTGTAATTATAGTGTTGAAATACTGACTTCCTTCAAATGTCCATAAAGGAGACGAAAGCATGTGTTTTCAGAAGGTTTTTTAAATGTTATTATGTCTAGTGTTGTCTAATTTGATTAAGGGCTCCATTCTGCTAACCTTCCTCATGTAATCTACTTATTTTAAGGGATTCTTCCAAGACCGAACCTTTCAGCCTGGCTGAAACCATTAGTTTACATTTTGCAGAGCATTATTAACTAATTGTATATTTGTCTGTATTGCCGTTTAATATTAAAACAATGTATTTTTCCATCCATATATTGTTTTTGACATTTTGTACCCTATATTATATTTTTAGTCATCATTTTGATGCCTTGTATTAACTTTTAAAATGAGAGTATTATAGCTATCTGAAAAGTACATTAAGTGCAAATGGAAATACAGATAAATCCAGCTAGGAGCTATGTTCAAGCTATGCAAGAGATTGCAAATACTGAGGGTTTTAAATCATGGCTGTGTAATAGAAGTGAGAACCTTTCCTAGTTTCGAGGTGCATGCTCAGATAACATCTCACATCTCAGTTTCTGAGGAGGAGCCATCCCATTATTTACTGTAGTCACAGACCACGATTCCAGGGAATGTTGCCATATGCATTAGTCAGCAAGTACAAGAGCAATCTATGTGACTAGCAGGAGATACTGAATTTCCTTGTGGCAGAACTTAATGTTCTAACATAAAACCAGCTTTCAAGACAAATTCAGCCTTGGATCTGGATGACACCAACTTCCCACAGATAGGAAAGCAAATGAATCAGTGAAATTCAGAATTGAGACCACTCAATGCACTGAATTCAGAGCTATCATGCTGTACATCATAGTTCATTGTATAGAACAGTATTGTAGTAATAGTATATTGCACTGTGATAGCACAGCACACTGTTTGGAGAATGGATCTAAACAAGGATAAAAAGCTCTTTGAAGCTCTGAAAAAAATCTCTAAAGAATGAAGAAAAGACTAGAAGTGTTTTGCCCACATCACAGCTTGTCTCTTACAAGCACCATTCCATCCTACACACCAGCTGTTGAGCTTTTGCCCTTCTGAGATCTAAGTAAAACATTTCTCGTCATTTGTGAGAGAGTGACTGCCCTTCTTTACAGACAGTGGCAGAAATAAGGAGAAGTGGGGATGTGCAGAGGCAGAGAGAGGAAGGCCCAAATTCGACCCATTCCTGGTAACTACTATCGGTACTTGTACCAGGTACTGCACCCATTTCATCCTCCAAGTGCTTCTTTCAGCAGATTTTCTTCATGAAGTCAACTTTCTTAGGAAATTTTCTAATCAGAGGCTGAAATGAGACATCACTTTACTACTACACTCTCAGCCCCCTCCTCTGAGAGGAATTTCTCTCAATGGCTTCTCCTTGAAGCAGGTGGGTACCAATACACATGTGCTGGGTAAGTGTATCACTAAATTTTCCTTCCCCTTTCTTCCCGATCTGTTAGCAGATAGATAGGCAACCAAGAAACTGAACTAAGTGTAATGGGACATGGTTGGTTACCTTTTTAACTGAATTGATACTGAAAAAGATGGGGCTGTATGTTGCAAAAAAATTATGACAAGCTGTGTGACCTATCTTAACCTCTGTTGATGTTCAAGTGCATCCACGTGGAGCAGCTGTTCTGCTTTTACATGACATTTCCTTACAACATTTCCCTCCAACCTGTCTTGCTAGGACTTTAATCTTTACTGATTGGCTAGGTCCTAATTGAACCCTGTCAGCAGGAGACTGCATTGGCTAAATCTTTGTTGTCCACGGCTGTCAGGAAAAATTAAATGAGACTGAGATAGTGCCAGCTGGTATGGGATGCCATCAGAGCAGGGAGCAGGCTGACTCCTGCCCCGGTAAGGTGACCTGTAGACAATGTGCAAACCCACACTCCTTTGCCATGCACATACTCTCAGGAATTTCTTTCAGTGTTTTCTGTTTATGATTTCTGGTGATAAAACAGTGATTGAAAAAAAGCTGTATCCATCAGGTTTGGGGTGACTGTTTAAAACTGTAGGGGAGGAAGAGATAGAAGAAAGGAAGGAAGGAAAACCAAGCCCTGAACACCAACAAAACTAATGGTAAAGGCAATTATGTAGGATGCAGAATTCCACAACCACGGATGTTTAACCACTTAGGACTCAGTTTGTATCTACTTCTTTCTGGAAAAGTTGCAGATACAATTTTTTTTTTTTAAGTGGAATAGAAATGGCAATGTTTTTGAAGTCTTGAAAGTTTTAATGGGCTGAGAAATACAACTGTCTGTGTTGGCCCAGCACAGGGCCATTGACATATGAGCATTGTCTTAGAAAATATCTTTCTGAAACCTTTTAAGGCCATTCCTTTAATTTTAAAGTTGTAAAACCCCTTGATTTTATCTCCCAGCTCAGATGTAAACAGTGCTTTTAAAGTCAGAACCAGGCCAGTTTGAAACATTTTGTTCTCATAGTCAGGAGGGACTAAATTTAAAAGTGCTAGTGAGCCAACACCTGCTACAAATAAAAGAGAGGCTCAACTTCATGCTCAAATTTATTTTTCACTGCTTATGGGACATGTGATAAATCTCCAGTAGGCTGCTCAACAGTTTCAAGGGGAAAACACAGATAAGCAACAATATTAGAACACAGTATCATGATATGGAAAGAGTAATTCTTTCAATGGATTATTGCTGAAGGTCAATCTAAATTTATAAGCATTTTGAGAAGGAATTTCTTTCTGCACAGTCTGATTAAATTGTAGAAATAAAGAGCATAAGTCTGCCTCAGAAGAAACTGAACATAGAGAAAGAAAAACCAAGAGGCTATAGCAATATGTTTGATCCAGACATGGCTGATGGGATCAGACTTTTATTTGTACTTCTCAGAAATGGCAAGGGATAATGAATCATTACATTTGTCTTCTGCCGATGAAATGTACATTTACTTCTATTGTATGCCCAGAATAAGATTTTTAAGCATTGTGTATGTTTTCCTGTTTTTGTCCTTGTAAGAGTGTCTCATCGAGAGGATTGACTCCTTGTGTCAATAATAGGCAGAAAAACATATTTTGCTTTAGGTATAATTTGAAACATCACTATTAAAAAAATTATTTTCCCATACTCAGTTATTTAAGCTTTTCTGTAGTTTACTTATTTATTTTTTTTACACATTATTGTATACAGGGCTCCTACAGTGTCACAGTCTAAAAAAAAAGAAAGTCTGAATAACAAATCCAGCTGCATGCAATCACGCTGCTTTATTATCTTTCCTAGATCCCTCCCTGAAATACTCTCTGCCAATATGTCTGCCAAAATGAGAAAATCTAGTTAACAGGTTTTCTACAATCACTTTCATCATACTGATGAGTTAATATTTATTCAATCTTGTATTCTCCATATTAATTTGATTCATCTACCTGTGTTCAGGATGCCATCCTCCGGTTAATTTTAATACTGGCATGATGGCACAACCATCAGTGAAATCTCTAGGAGAATAGCAAGGATCCTGGATACATTCCTACACTGCCAGTGTATGCTGAAACCAATAATGAACATCATTACTGCTATTGTTTTGAGTGCTCGTTGTATTTAGGTGGACATTGTTATGACAAAATGAAACATAATTAAAAGTTTAGCTCGACTGTGAATAAAATCTCTGAGTCAGTCTTCAAGACAGAGGTAATCAGTTTCTTAGACATCAGTAGAGAATCTTGTTTTGACCTCCAGGAATCACAATACTACTACTATTACTGGTGTCAGTGCTACTACTAAGAAGCACATGAAGAGGTTTAAAATCTCAAACCCACAATCTAAAACAAGAAATCAAGAAAGGTAATAATGTAAATCCACTCCAATGGCACCAGGGTAGTGCTATCAGACTGGAGGGAAATGATCAGTACAGCTTTTCATTTTATTATAGTCTCCTGACAGCAGTTTCAGTAACCCCTGGAGTTGTCTCTGACAGGGAAATTTCTGGATGGCATCTGTTTAAGCAGAATTGGAAATAAAATACCAAGCCTATTACCACGGCTAAGTAGAATAGGCTGTGGCAACGAGACACAGCTGAATTAAGGGTACGAAACCACGCTGCGAGCTCATAGCAGCCTCACATATTCGGGCCCCCCTGGCTCTTCGGAGCCTCCTCTCTGGAGCTTCCCCCTGGGTCCTGTGGCTCTCAGGAGCCCCCAGCAGCGTTAGGGCAATGCAGCAAGTTCAGCCGNCAATATCCTTCTCACAAGAAACACAGAAGGGGGAGATCAAGCCTATTACCACAACTTCAGCCCCCATGGCTCTCAAGAGCCCCCTCGGCTTTGGCCCTCACGGCTCTCCGGAGCCCCCACAGCTACAGCCCCCTCTCCAGCAACTCTTGGCCCCCTGTAATGTCTCTCAGCCTCCTGGCCCCTCAGTGATTGTAATGTCTCTCACAGCCAGCCTTGGCCCCCTCCGTGATTGTAATGTCTCTCACAGCCAGCCTTGGCCCCCTCAGTACTCTCACGGCCAGCCGTGGCTCCCTATGAGGCAATATCCTTCTCACAAGAAACACAGAAGGGGGAGATCAAGCCTATTACCATGGCTAAGTAGAAAAGGCTGCGGCAACGAGACACAGCTGAATTAAGGGTACAAATGCATGCTGTGAGCTCATAGCAGCCTCACACATTCGGGCCCCCTGGCAGCCTCACATACAGGCCCCAGGGTCTTCAGAGCCCTCTCTCCAGAGCACAACACTCCCCCCGGGTCCTACGGCTCTCAGGTGCTCCCAACAGCGCTAGGGCAACGCAACAAAAATACATTATTTGTTTTGCTGCTATTCTAACAATGGCCTTGATAACACGCAAATTACACAGTTTGCAGACACAAAAAAGCAAAGCAGATACAGACATATCTGTCCTTTTCCTGCTTCCTTGCTGCTTATACTTTGCAGACGTGTAGTTTATGATGTGGTGCCATTGTTATAAACTAAGTCAGAAACCTTTATATAAAAAGGTTAACTCGTTTATTAAAAAAAACAACTGGAGACGGAGAACTGGGGTAGGCCCAGTTCCTGCACAACAATACAGAGAATCCCCCAAGAAATAAAACCACCACGCAGCACCAAATCCCCTCCTGCTCACCTGGCCACCCGAAAAAGGCCCCACCCTTCCCAAAATGCAGTTCCTTTACCTCCACCGAGGGATATTGAAATCCATCAGTCCAGATGCTTGCTCCTGAACACCCTCACTGACTCCTTTTCAGCTTTCTGATTGCCTTGCTGAAGACTTTTGATAGAATGATTCTATCATTCTATCATTCTGCAGTGAGGAGCATTCCCATTGTTGGCTAATTGTCCTGGGTGTTGGCTTGGGATGCTTTTGGAACTTCTTATCAACTCGAGGAGTCTGTTGTTTCATTATCTGAAAATAAGAAACCTGTGCCTTGCTTCCCGTACATTCAAATGCTTTTAATAACTTAATAACTTTATATAATGTTACTGGCCTAAGAAAGCCAAAATCATTCATAATACCATGAATTTTAAACTATAAGGCTCTTTCTTTGTTGGGAGCTGTTCATCATTATTATTCTCTTTTGTGGAGGTCAACAAATAAAACAGATATTTGGTGTATAACTGAAGTGCTGAAGTAATACTTAATGTACTAGAAACTTAGAGTATTTCCCATCAAAGTAAAGAAAGCACGACCATGACAATCCTATTTCACATTTTGGGTCCAAGAGGGACTTTTTATCTTGGCTGTCCTTTTCCACCAATCCTTTTCCGTTTGGAAAGTTGCTATGGCCTGTTTTTTATAAGGTTTCTAAAATCAGGCTTAGAGACAGCTCCTCAGTTAGAGTATATTCACAAATCCCCTCTAAATGTAATGGAATTCTACCATGTTTTCAACCCAATTTAATCAGACACATTTTAGGTGCATATTTCACAGTGTTATTATAAATAAGCAAACATACTGGCTTCATAGGGTCATTCGGAAGCTCTTGCCATTGGGTCTTTGGCTGTAATTTTGGTTTATGGGAGCTGTTGCAGTTTGGAAAGTTAAACATTATACTCCTCCTCCTGACTCCTAAATCTAATGGCTATCAATATGAAAGACTAATTCCAATGGAAAAATCACCTCTCAGCTACCTACAGAAATACCTGCTTTCACATTCTTCTTTGTAATGCCTGGATTTCAACTTGGATGACAACAACATGCTATCTAAAAATTATTCCCATGCCTTCTAAAAAGTATCATTAGAGCTTGCTTACAATAGTTGCTACGTATTTGGGCTTCATTCATTCCTGTATGGATAAAGCATTCAAACATAGATATTTTGTTTAATCAGATATTGATGACAGCTTTTGTTCCCCCTCATAACAACTGTTTATGTTTAATTGGAAAATCAATTGATGAAAATACTTTAAAATTTGAAAACAGACTTTTTTATACAGAAAGACTGTGAAAGCTTTTACCCCAGACTGATAGTAAAGCAGTTCACATGATTTCTGTTATTGCCCTCCTCCATATGACAGATTCCCTGGCTAGAATACATTTTTCTGTAATGCACTATTGCTTTCTGCTCCTGTGACTTCTATCTTTAGTGAATCATTGAAGGCTGAGTCTTTCTGGGGAATGCAACCAGAAGGAGAAAGTAGTGATAGCAGGAAATCACACTAAAATGTCTATGAAGCATTTCTAAATGGAAATATGTTTTCAGTGAGTTGACATGAGATTCTTATGTATAGGTCTCCAGTTTTTTAATTAAAACTTTTCATGGAAGTGTCTCTGATTTTGACAAAAATACACTTAATCAAAACTCAATTTCCACTAGGAATATGTAGGGTTTGGTTGTTCTGGTTTGTTTTTCAACTACAAAATGTAGATGTAGAATTCAAGGAGAAAACAGGACAGAATTTCTTTGAAATCTGCTGAACTCTACAGAGTACTTTTGCAGAGGCAGAACAAGCATAAACCTTTCTTTTTCACACTTACCTGAATCGCCTTTCCATGGCAACTTATTTCCAATACATTTGACATCATCAGCTGTGCTCCCACAAATCCTGCAGGGCATGAAATCCCTTCTTTAGCGTCTTCACTATTCTAAGAGAGATAGGACCTTGCAGGTTTTTATGGTCATAGCTCTCAAGTAATCAGAATTAATAAATCCCCCAAGACTTATTTTAAAAGACCTGCAAGAGATGTTCCATATCAATGGTATCTACTTCCACAAGAAATTTTAAAAAGACATTATAAAATGAACTTTGAAACAATTTAATTTAAGGAAAGTATTTTTAGTATGATTTTCATTGTTCTATTGATTTAAGGAAAAAATTAAGAACACATTTTAACACTGTTTTGTCATTAATTTGAAAATATCAGATTGCTAATTATAAGCCAATATTATGGAATTCAGACTTATTCAAGTGATGAGTTCAAAAAAAGTATTATTCCCCTGCTTTTCTAACTGCAACTCTTACCACTGTTGCTTTTTCCTCTGACTGTTAGAACACCAAATTCTCTATTATTTAGTGCAATATAAGCATTTTGACAGAGTAGTGCAAAAGCTACTCTATAATGTAATCCTGGATCCACTTCAAGAACACTTGTGTCAGTAAAAAGTCTGGTGATCTCTGTGGTCTTTGTATCAGTCTCTACAGAAAGTATGGTATTGTAGAGTTTCCTAGCACAAAATTAATAGAAAAAAAGCTTATTTTGATAAAATTCTTGTACTCAAAAGCTTTGTAAATACATTATTTTTATTTCAGGATAGAATGGTAGTTGATTGTATCTGAAAGTGAGGGGACTAAAATACTCATGGCCATCAACACCTGCAACAGAATGAGCCAAAATCTTTTTGAAAGGGTTGGACAAGACACTTCATGCAGAAGCTGGAAAAATGAATTAGGCTTTTGCTGGTTTAGATCTGATTCTGACGAAGTGATTAAGAATATGAAGATTGAAAGCAATTTGTATGAAAGAAGTTCCAACAGAAATGTTTGTGATCGTAAACAAGGAGAAAGAAACCCCCAAACAGCAATTTTCCAAAAGCCCGAGAAAATGGTGAGAGCTCCTGAGATGGTGTTCCAAAGGACAACATGGTTCAGATGAGCAAACAGGTTTTGAAGGGAAGTGTCATGTGAAAGGAGGGAGTTTCCTTGAACTCTTTATATTTGATATTTGATAAATCTATCAGTACCCCAAGAGAAGCCAAGACCCTTACACCCAACCAGTGCCCTGTTATGGGGACCCAACTGAACAGCCCAGTGTATGCGAGGGTGTTTTGACAAAAACTCTTCAGGGTCACACACCAACAGCATTCCCACTCTTTGTTGATGTATTGCCAGTTTTGTCAAGTTTGCTGGTGTTATGAATGGATGATGTGGGTTTAAATCAGCTCCTGTCTGTTGCCTAGGCCTCTGGCAGCAGGCAGTTGTGTTGCTGAGGGGGCCAGCACCCCAAAATCCATTACCATTCGCAAGTTCTTCAATAATAGCTCATTCGGTCTATTGTAAAATGAATTATTTATTAACTTAGACACAAAACTAACTGACATAAGACTTAAACCAGACTATTAGTATGCGGGGATAAAACAAAAAGGGATATACTAGTATTACATGCGGAGTTAAAGGTACCATTAAATTTACAGCTAGCTAAGAAATAGTATAACTTAGGATTCAGTGTTTCTTACCACCAATCCCTCAAGGGACACATACCAAAAAATCCTCTCTCTCGGTTCCCGGGAAAGTGACCTGGAGTTGGTCCAAGGCTCCAGGAAGAAATCTTCCTACACGTCTCCACGGAGTGTGTAAGAGACTTCTGCCTCTGTGATAAACTCTAGTACTTTTATAGTGTAAAACCAGGATTTTTGGTCACCTATGTTTGTTTATCTCTTCTCACATCTGTTAAGCTGGCAGACCTTTTGGTGCCAGCAGAGGATACCTGCTGGGCCTTGCCTGCCTGGGTTATCTCTCTTACCTGCACCAGCTATCTGTGGTGGGAGAGGGGTGATGTGCCCTGCCACAGGTGGCAGTCTATTGAAAGAGTCCTAGGGTTGCACAGAAAAGCCTGTTGTGAGAAGATCAAGGAAAAATTAAGTACATACTGAAATATATGAAGAGTTGTATAAAATTAAAAGGTACACAAAAATACATTAGGAAAGACATAGGTCTCTTGGTAAGGAAGACAAACGACACAGAAAGAGAAAAGTACAGTAGATAAGAAAGCAAGATACCTGAATAAAGCATGGATGGGATATAATTTTGTGTGACTTGGAAAAACAACCAGAAGACATGAAGAGAAAATGCTGTTGGGTTATTCCATCTGTTGTGTTCCTTATGGTCAGGATGATCTGTACCAACTTTACAGAAAATCTGATTTAGAAGAAATATTATTAAAATTAGTAAAAAAATCTTTCTGATTTGAGGCTAGCTAGAGCTCTTAGACAAACTGCATCACAAGGTCAGTAAATTCAAATAAAACCAGATTTTTCAAGAACTAATTATGAAAATATTTTGAAGGGCATCATGTGTAGTATATACTTAATTCTCTCTTACAACATCTGCCTCTTGCAGATCTCCCTAGTCCTCCATTTTTATTGCTATATATGTATTGAGCTTCAACATCAAACTTTTTTTCCCAGCTACAAAATAATGACCTAAATGTCAAATTATTTACATTGATTCATCCTAACGTAATCAGCTAGGTAACTGGTGTTGCTCCTGATAAGACATATCATGGGGAGGAAAAAGAACATAATTTTGATTTGGGTTTGATACTAATTAAATGCAAAATATATACACTTCTCAGTATTAAGATTATTTATTCTGTCTGTCTCCTAGTAGGTAAACATTCATCTTGGAGATCTGAGGAACACTTGTATTCCATAGTCACAGTGCTCAGAATGAAATGAGGACCACACCTAATTCCATAATAAGAAATAAAATAATCATTGCGGTGATTTAGGAGTTGTTCTTTCATTAGTCTTTTCCTCTCCTGCTGTTTTGTCAACAGCAGAGGGGAACACAGGAACAGGGAAGAATATGACACCACAGCTTTTCACAGACCAAACAAAACCAAGACTGAATGACAGAGAAGTCCTGAGTGTTATGTTTTATTTTTTTAAATCATGACTACTAGGAAAGAATTATATCTCTAAGTCACTATCTGTGATATTGTGATATACTTCTATCCCAATTCAAATATGTGCTCCTGTCATTTGACTGCAAATTTAGGAATAGAATATTTAATGTTATCCACCACAGTGAGTAAGATGAAGTCATAATAATTATTACCAGCATAGTAAGAACTTCTCTGTTAGTAAGTGACAGGATATAACAAGGTGTGCTTTTTTGATCTCTAATATAAAGTGCATTGACTTGCCAGTAGTTACTGAGAGACTCCAGGAGTTTCTTAGCTTTTTATTTTTATTTTCTGTGTTTAATTGAAATAGAAGTTTTGATAAGATACTGACACTCTTTTGTTCCTTTTCTCTGTACTCATGCTGGCTCCTAACTATAACCTTCCAATGTCATTTAAATAATCCACAGAACATGACACCTGCTGATACCAGGGGAGGATATACCGGGGAGGCATTGTGGTTTCCACTGGAAACCTTACAAAGTTCTGTAGTTTTACATGGAAACATAAAATATTACCCAATATATTCCTTTGAGTGTTAAGAATTTCATGAAGCCAAAATTCCCAGGGTGAGTCTGAGGAACGAAAGAAAAATCTTACATGAAGTTTAGGAAGCAACTTGATGATTGTCACTCGACTCTGTTAATGATTACTGAAGATTTCAAAAACTTGGATGGGAACCAGTTTCTGCCGTTTCACATGTATTTTCCATTGGTTTCATTCGTGCTGGAAAAAGGAGCATGGAATTCCAGTTATTCCAGTATTTTGAGGCTGCACATGTGATCTGTCTTTTTCCCCTTGGATATGGTCCTATTTTTCCTTCAAAAACTCTGATGAGCAAATTTGGAGATACCTTTTGTTACAAGGGAATCTTAATTCATTGTCTTCTGTGTCTTCCACCACTAGCAAAGCACTTATTTTGTGAAAATTTGAATACCTTAATTTCTGACTTATTCTTGAATTCTCTTTATCTTTGGGACTGTGTAACACTACTGCAATTCAGGAAAACTTTCCAGTGGGGTGAATAAAGCTGCCTCTGCCTTCACCATTCTCTTGGATGAGAAGCACCATCATTGGTTCCCGGATCACTGCAAATTTTTTTTGGATGACTCATAATTACCTTCACAAGAAGAGATTTAGGTTTTTTTACCATGGCAGTGCAATTTTTTTCATCTTGCAACAGGCCCCTCCACAGCTCATTGAATGCTTTGGAGTACGAGAGATGGGAAAAGGACCCTGACATCATGCAAATGTGAAGATCAATTCCTGCTGGTTTATGGAGAGGGAGCACCATTGTTCGAAAAACAGCCAGATGCAGGATGCACTGTTATAAAAACTCCCATCAGTGGAACTGCTCATAGCAGTGGGATGACAGACCTGATTCTCAGTGGGAACTTGTGTTGGACAATTGCATTTTGCATACCACAAATATCTTTGAGGTTCAACTGAGCGTGAGATTTTTCTTGCCTTACTTATTTACATATTAGCATTATGTTCTGTTTAATGACTGCTTCTAGCTTCTGTTTTTAATACAGACATCTCTATTTTATTGGTAAGAAATGTTTTTTTTCTCAGTGAATTCTTGTCCAGAAGCATGAATTTCATTAGCATGTGAAAGCAATACATTTTTTATGAAAGAAAAAACAGAGTATTGTGTTGCTTTGTTTTGCTTCCCCCCATCCCCCCCCCAATCAATGAAGGATTTCTTATTCTTCAAATAACATAGTTATATTTTGTTCCAGGATTTTTCACCAAATATAAAATAAAAATAATAAAAAAAAACCCCAGTGTACACTAATGTCTCTACTTTAAATAGAGAGGTGATAAGCAAATGCTTTCAAAAGGAAAGATGTAAATCATGCTTAAGAAATAAATGTGTTTTTTTTAATTCATTATTTCCACATTTCTTTTAGACTAAAGGTGTAGAAGGCCAAAAAAACAGCTATAGTCATAGATGTGTTAAGATCTTTTTTTTTTTTTTCTTCAAAGAGGTACTGAACCAGAAATTAGTTTCTGCAGAGATCCTTGCCCTTGGCAGTAGCAAAACATGTAGCCCAAATATTTTGAAAGGTACAATGCATTTCCAGAAATCTTTAGTAAAATGGCCATGGAGACTATTTGAATATGATCTTCACCAGCAGTCTTCAGGGCTATAGCTCATCACATCTCCTTGCCTGTAGCAGAATGAAAAGCACTGTGTTTCACCAGCCAGCAGCCTAGAAACAGAGTTAACATACTGGTGTAACTCATGCTTGGGTCAATTGCAGAAACACATTCATTAGGAAACGACCTGATCCACAAAGGGCAGGCCAGTCCCATGAGGGCAGGCCAGTCCCACGTGTCTAGTATTGCACAAGGGACTGTCAGAGAACACTAAACTCTGGGCAAAAGTTACCTAGAGAGAAACCGTGTTCACTGTGATATCCCCTTCAGGTTTGGTCGATTGCCTTCAAAATTGTCATTCTAAATATATATAGAGTAAATTGGGATGCTGTCTCACAACTACACACAGGCTTAAGTTCATGAGTGATGACTATTTGTATGTAAAAGTCTTTGAACAAGAGGATTCCTTTCTGTGAATGAGTTTCTTAAAAATCAGCACCCAGATCTTATCTCAGCCCCCACAGTTAACAATCTTTCACTCACTGAGGCAAGGCCTCTCTTATTACTGCTACCAGTTCTCCAAATTTTCATCTCTACAAAGCTTTGAAAAGATGTGTGTTAGAAGAATATAGAACTCAACTCTACAATTGTAAAAGCCTACAAATTATTTCACTTCAAGAAATTGACTAGAAAACAAAATAAATTTTATTCCTGAGAGTGTCTCAGCTATAACATTTAGAGTCTTTCTCACAGTGCTGATTACCATTTCATCCTCAAGTAAGCTGCCTAGGTGTCCATCTGAGAGAGAACTTATTTTTATTTCATTATAAATCTTCATCTTTTAAGAAATGCCTTTAAATTTTTTCATTATTTTGGTATGTAGTCCTGTTTAATCAAACATTGACCAGAAATTATAAAATTTGTATCCATTCTTGGTTTTGTATGGTATCACTGGTTGTTTCTTTTCTTTTTCTCTTTCTCAATATGTTATTTGCTGTAGTTTTCACTGTTTCCCTGAAACAGCCTTGGGGCTGATATTGTCTGCCAGATAGCCCTGTTGTGTTCCATGCAATTTGCCTGGGGCTAGATGATGATTACTTATTCTTTCCAAGTTTCTGTCATAATGTTTGTTCTCTGATTGTGCTGATCTAAATAAATTATTAAGAGCTACTGGATTATGTTCTCTACCACATTTGAGTGAAAGGCCTCACTCACCTCTATGCAGAGCAAATAATAGTATTTTTAGTTTGAAGATATTCCATCAGCCTTCTCACTGTCCTCAGTAAGGCTCTTATCTCACCCAGTTGCTGACAGGCTGAGTGCTGCACAGTCTTCCCAGTATATTTTATCCTCCTGTATTTCATTGGTATTTTTAAACTGCCATTAATCCCCAAATTCACAGATGATGAGACAGAGGGCCTGCAGGAATGTAGAGGACTTCTCTGGTGGCCCTAGGCCTCTCTTACAAAGCTATAATGAATATGAAAGCTGGCTTTATAATTAATTAATGATTTAACACAATTCTGGGTAAATACTTACACTCACACTTTAAAATGTATGAACATGACACATAAAATCTGACCTGAATTACTTTAATCTTAAAATAATTTAAAAATAAATCAAAGATTTTAAATATATAAAATTTGAACGTTAAGCTACACAAAGTAGGATATAAAAGAACAGTTAATCATAGACCAAAATGTGCTTTAAAATGTTTGTAATTACTTTCATGGAGATAAAAATTACTTATGCAAAAATAGATCTATACAAATAGCTTGCAGTGGATATTGTTGACTCTAACACGAAATAAATAAAGTTTACTGTTGGTTCTCTAAAGTATTATAACATCTATTTTCAGGAAAATGAGGCATTTCCATGACTTTATGTTTGAGCATATTTGTCAAGTGACTAGTAGAATTATCCCCCTGGAAATAAAAAAAATCTATTAAGAAATAAACAACCAATATAGTTGTTCCGAACTTCAATAAATAGCACAATAGACAAGTAAAATATACTCTGAATCAGAAATTTCAGCAATAATCAAGTCCAAAAAAGAACAAGAGCAAATGATTGTGAGGAAATGAATATCAGTAAATATACACTGTAGAGCACATAAACATTGTTATTATAGCCAAACTACACTCATTCACACCACAAAAATTCATTTATTCATCTCATATTGATGTAATAGATCAACATATATACAGCCTTCTTACAATAGGCACTTCCCTATGAAGGATACAAAATGAAATGTGCAAGTGAGAGGGCCAGTAAACACTCAGTGGCATTCAGTGTTGTTTGTTTCACATCTAACTAGAGAGGTCTGGAAAAAAAGCCCTAAACTGTGTGAACAGTTGATGTCCAGTGTTCAAGCTCATTCCTTGATTTTCTTAATTTAGTATATATTTCACCATGGTTATATGGTTTTAAAAACAATAGAAGGAAAAGACATAGTAGCTTTTACATAGCAGCTGTGAAGCTCTGGCTATTTTTGCAATGTCAAAAATTTCAGCTCTTTATTGCATTCCTGGGTCTTTCTCCACATATTTTACATATAGCATTAAGGTTATTTTATGTTAGAGTTTCTTTTCTGCGTGTTCCTCCCACAACAAAACTCAGCATGGCAGGGCAGCTGTGGTGACACCTGTCCTGGCTCCCTCCCCCCCTCACTGACACTGTCACAGCAAGGTCTGGAAGACTGGTGTCCAAGCACCCACCCACAACCTCATGTCACACCCCTTGGTATTCATCTTATGCCTCTGTTTCTTGCCATAAAAAAAATAGGACTGTGGCATAGTCCTCAGAATATTTTGGATGCTTTGTATGGAAGATAGAGGGGGAGAATGACAAATAAGAAAAAAAAATATCCAAAACCTCAGAACTAAACCAAATCTCGAACAAGTAAAATCCAATCCCCATAGTTTAGGTTTGCCAGTATTGGCACTGATTCTGTGTTGTGTCCTCTATTTAAAAATGCAGATGCACTCTGTGTATCCTTAACAGCATAAGACAAAACCTTACCAAACTGCATTGTAAAGACAAGGCTATTTGTGAGCAAGACCATTATAAATAGTTTGATGTTACCCATGTCTTCAAGCAGATTGGGTACTGGTCTAGGGAACACATTTGTTACTGTCTGGGTCTTTCTAAAATCACGGGTTGCAGGTTCCCTAATGAAGATTAATGAGAAAAAGAAAGAAAGTAGAAAAGCAAGCATATTCATTTATAGCTCTAACTGGAATGTTTCATATGAGACACCAAGACATTAGAGAAAATGCTACAATTGAAACACTATCTCATTATTATGTTGAGTCATTAATCACAGGAAGGAAGACTATCTATTTTTTCTTCAGCTTCTGTCATTTTCTGAGATGCATTTATATTTTATTAGCCATATGATTTTACAGGCAATAGACAGAAAATTGCCAATCATGTCCTGCTATACAGAAGATTTATTTCTCAGATGAAACTGACAAGGTGCAGCAGATGGCGACTGAGACCATTTTTTACTAAAAAGAAAATTTAAAAATCCATGCACAGTATAGGGTTAACTTTCAATGGGAGGCAATTCTGTATTAAGCTGACTTCCTCCAAACCTTCATGTGAGCTTTCAAAGCTTTCATGCTTTGAAAAACATTGACTATACTATAACATAAAAAATACTCCAAAGCAACATGTCAAACAAAACAAAATTAAAGAGCATTTTTGGAACATACCTAGGAAGGTCAGCTGAGTTTGACTTTCAGAATTACTGGTTCTGCTTCTGCTGAAAAATTTCCTCATCTAAACAGCTTTTAAACTTTTAAAGTTTTTAAAAGTTTAAGCCAGATAAATTGTGAGAGAGACTATGACAGCAAAGTAAAAATGAATAATTCCCTAAAAAAAATAGTTCTCCATATAATGTTTGAATCCAGAATTTAAAATCCAGGGAAGTTCAGGCATGTGCACATCATTTAGTGCTCCTAACAGGATTATTAATAAAACATTCTAGGCTTCTAAAATAGTTTCTATCTTCTTTTGATAGAAAAACAACTACAGTATGGCATACACTACCCACAGTGTATAAGGCTTTTTTAGAATTAGAAGAGAGAAAAAAAAGGGAAATTTGGATTAATTCTATACATAGAAGATATTTTCTCTGCTATAGTTGGTAGGAGGCTGTAGCTGGGGTGGCTGTCTGTGTGGGAGCCCCAGGCTGAGCAGGCAGCTGAGAGCTGTCTGGGAATGCTGGAGAGGGAGGGACAGACCCAAGCAGCAGGTCCCTGTGCCCATGCCTGCCCTGAGGGCCCCCAAAGTGACAGGCACCTGCTGCCAGCTAGGCTGGGGGTTGTGGATGGAGAAGCCTACCCTGCTGAGCTGGGATGGCCTCTGTGGATATGTGCTGCCATACAGGAATCCTAAGGGGTCTGGGAAATATTTCAGACTCATTCAGCTGTTTGACTGTCACTTGGATGCTTGGATGATAGCTGGCAATGTTTTAGCATGCTTCAGGGGAGCAGAGCTACAGCTATCTCTGCCATTAAGCTGATGTAAAGTCTGTCTGAACATGAGATAAAAAGGAGACAAAGGATAATTCTCTTCAATATCTCAAACTGCCTGAACATCAATGCAAGAGACATTTGTTACCCAAAAAAACTCCCACCCCTAGGAAGATACAAGTCAGTACTTCAACTGGCATATATTAATGGAAGTGTATAACTTGGTCTGATAACAATGAAGAATATTTATTTGTATAGAAGTGGTCAGTAATATGGATAAATGACTCATAATATCTGTCCGGGGCACTTTAGAGAAAATGAAAGTGAGAAGAAATATGAAAGCAGTCTTTACGTACATGAGGGCAGCAAAATGAATTGAATAAGGTCTTTCCGCTGGATATGGATGATGTAGTTTATTTATTGAACAGATATAATCCATATGTTCCTTTTGGGATTAAGTAACGTGTTCCATTGTCATAGCTTATAGTGTAAAATAGGCCCCAAAAATATTCTTTTACCATTTTCATGAGCTGCTGAGACCAGGCGGGGTGGTGCTCCCTGCCTCCTCCCTCTGGACTATTTTCTGTTAATGGGCCCATCAAGGCCTTCCTGCATTACTCACAGATAACTGGCTCCTGATTATCTCCTGTTAATGGCCCATCAGGGCCTTGCCCTATGACTCACCATCCCATTGGGAGATGCTCCGCCCAGGGGGAAGGACCCAAGCATTCCCACCAGAATAAAGTCTGGGGTTTTGGAGCAGCAAGGCAGAGCTTTTTTCCCACCGGACTCCCAGAGGAACAGCACTACCACTGGATTCCCAGAGGATAAGAGCTCCCTAACCACCACCGGGCCTCCAGAGAAGGACCAGATCTTTCTGCAGGATCACCGTCTTCAACAGGACTACTTCAAGGAGAACTGCAGCTGTCATCAAACCGGACTGCTACCACCACCCTGCCTGGCAGGGTGCCAGGTCGTACCCTGACTGCCAGCTTAAGCCAGTGTTTTTTGTATTATTGTTTTGTTATATATATATATTTATATATGTTTTAGTAAAAGAACTGTTATTCCTATTTCCCCATATCTTTGCCTGAAAGCCCCTTAATTTCAAAATTATAGAATTTGGAGGGAGGGGAGCTGCATTTTTCCATTCCAAAGGAGGCTGCTGCCCTCATTAAGCAGACACCTGTCTTTCAAACCAAGACATCCATCCACCTAAGTAAGGCTAGTAAATGGCTGGGTTTGGGTAACGTGACACCTTATGGTGCTGAGTCCCTTTGAGCCCTTACCTACTCTCACTCCTAACCTTCCTTCAGGTTTTTGTCACCCACATGAGCTCTCCTTCCTCTTTTTCTCCTTGGAGTCATGACTCCCCCCCAAAAAATTTATTTACAGGTGAAATAAGCCTATACAATAATTTGTGGGATTGTTGTATAGGAGGACAAATTAGTTTAGACTTGAGGAGAAGCTTTCTACCAACACTGGGAGTTGAGCACTAAACTGATACAGGTGGCGTGACTCTGATACTTCCAACTCAAAAACAGTGTAGAGCTGCACAAGCGTGATTCAGTGGTAGCCAGTTCTGCTTTAGGGTGCATAAGGTTCCCCAACACAGCTCTTCTCTCAGCTCTAGGAATCTCCTCTCCGGTGAAGCACTGCAGTCACCAGCCCTGACATGTGCTTCAGGACTTTCAGAGGTCCTAACACAGAGTCCAAGACTAAGTATCCTGCCATTTTTACAGTCTGTTAGCATAATATTCCAGTAGCTGTGTTTTGGGGTTTTTTTTAAGACCCTGCCTGATGAAGCTGGAAACAAATCTGGGTGCCTCACTCAGCTCCTCCAGCTTCTCTGTGCTGCTTGGGGCTGTCGCACACCTCCTGGCTCCAGCAGCCCTTGCTCATGGCTGAAAAACAGTAATGAAGCCAGTGATGTCTGCCACATCATGAAAACAATTAAGGACACTTTTTCATCATCAGTGTGGTCTTGTTTCCTGTCTAATACCACAGATCAAGATCTGTGCTGTCCGGCACCAGTGCTGTCTTCTCATGGGGCAGAGATAGCGAAACAACAAAGAAGCAGGAAATGTAACTGTGCTTCATGAAGAGAATTTCTACACCATTCCTCTCCTGTAGGATTTCTCCAATAGCCAGGAATAATCTAACCATGTATTCTTCACCAAATCTATTTGTTTATTTAAAGATAATGGTGTTATGTCTTCCCTTTTATTCTACACAGGTTATTTCTTTTCACTAACAGTAATTTATTAAGACTAATCATGCAGAAGGTTACTTTTTAAAGATTTACTTCCTCTAAATTAAATATATTAATTTCATGAGCTATTAGACCTTGTCAGTTTTTCCAGATAGAAACAAGATGTTAAAGCATCATTATAATTATTTTTTAAAAATTACTTTCAAATTTAACATTTTAGATTGTTCATATTGACTCGTTTGGCAACCACTGTTTAGGAGACAAAGCATGAAAAATGTTTTTTATTCATGTGTGAAGTAAGAAAGCATAGGAGTGACAGATAAAATGGTCCTTAAATTATAAAGTGATTTAACATTAAAATTAAATGATGACAAATACAAATATTTTAGCAGAGAGAAAGGTCTCTATAGACATAAAACTATTACAAAAGTCACTTCATGGAAGAAACAGTCACAGGATCTCAGTGATTAGAAAATCTGATTTTTTCAAGCAATCTCGTTAGTTTTGAAAAACTATTCATAAATTTTAACGTGTATAATAAGTCTAAAAATTCTGAAAAATCTTGACAGTCACTTGCACAAACAATACAATTACACAGAGAAGTATTTCCACCCACAAAATTATCTAAGAGTGGGGGGGGAAAAAAGATTTCTAGCAAGTCATTAAATACTACATTTTGTATTTAGGCAAAGTCATTGGGTAGCAGTGGTGAAAAGCGTATCATCTGAGTAAAAATAGCAGCCTTAGATTGTATTTTAAAATGGATATGTTGTCAACCAAAGTCCAGAAGGCAGTTATTGATAAAGATTTTGGATTTTCATATTCATATTTTCCCATGTCCATAAGTTCTTTTCCATTAAGTCCTACTGGGCAAAGTCATTGTTAGATTTTATAAGTCATTATTGTCAAGAGTGTTGTGCTTGTTTGCACAAGCACACAATATTCCATTGCACTAAATATCCTAATATCACTAAATGCACTTATTTATTACCATTCTTTTACAGCAACATCATGTATAACTTCAGTAGCACTGCTAATAATCTTTAAGCTCTACTTTATATTATCTGACCAGCTGTTCCAAATACTGTCTCCTCTAGAGAAACATCATGAGTAAAGCTGAATGACTATTAGAAATATATCCTCATTATCTCTCTTCTGATTATAAAAATGTATTCTCCTGTTTTGTGTTTATCTGCATGATCATTCCACTTATTGTATTCATAGTCATAAATTTTCAAAGATTTAGTGAAATTAAGAGAATGCAAGAGTATTTGCAAAATATAAATACTCAAGAGTGATTTGGAATGAACTGGAGTTATTGCAGAGAAACATAAAGGAACTTAACTTGAACAAACAATTAATTTCAAAGAAATGAAATAGCTATTTCAATATTTTTTCTCAGCTCTACCTCTGATATCTGAGCAATAGTGATTGCGACACTTAGAAAATGAAAGAAATCAGCTTATTGAGAAAACTCGAATTCAAGGATGCAGCTGAGATGATATAACGTGGTTTGTTTTGTATACTTATGGACATAATGTTTGTAAATTCCTCCCTCCAAACTACAATATTGCTTAGATGTCCTTTTCCTGAAGGCCATGGCCAGTTGTGTCTCTGTGAGCACTGAGGATGAGATTCTCTGCAGATGTTTACAGAAGGCAAAGTGCCGTGTTTGGTCTTGGTGGTGACGGAGGAGAAAATGGCAATCCCACAGCGAGATGCATCGCATCTGTGAACACATTTTGCCTAAGCATTTTGTTTACATCAACCGCAGTGTGGCAATGCGTAAGCAAGTGTCTCCTACAGGCACTTGTACTGTAGTGTTTAACACCTGCTGATCTGGATCTCACTGGAGTTTTTAGGACCCATGGAAGCAGGATCTAGCAAGTCCTGAATAATCCTGAGGTACAGAGGCTTTGGGGTCTGACTATGATAGAGCTCTACTTTCTTGATCCCCCATAGTGGTCCCACCATAGCACTGACGGAAAGGAAACTCTTTCGGTGTAGATCAATCACCCTGCCCACAGCAAGGGCAGCAGTGACCAGAGCCAGGGCACAGACAGAGCAAAGCTGTTTTCCCTCCCTCCCATGGAGTCACTCATCAAGTGATAAGAGGCTAAAGCTCTCTGCACCAACACAGACCTGCATAAAACGCCCAGAGATGACATGTTGTACTAAACTTCCAGCAAATAAATCAAATGGCTTTACAGCTATATTATTGTGAGTGCAGTGACAGAAAGAGATACTGAACCAACATAAAGTCTTGACCAGTTTCCTTCAATAAAAAGTTCATACACAAAAATTAGCATGCACGTTTTGTTATAAGATTGCAGCTGATTTTTATTTGTTGACTTAGAACTTACCACAGAATTCTATAAAGCGTGTGAGAAAATAAATAAAAGAAAGGAAAGGGTATATTTAATTCTTCATGTGAGCCTCTCTCACGCCTCACGCAGAAGCCTGCGAGGCTGTGCACCTTGCAGGTCTGTGCCATGACTGCAAATTGTCTCCACAGCACCATCCAGTGGCCTTTCCTTGGCTGGAAAACACCGTGCCCCAAAACTCCTCACCTCAGGGCTGCTGTGTACAGCAACACAGGCATATCCTCGGTGCGCTTGCTCTTCCCTCTGCCCCGCCCAGCTTCGGCCACTTCTCTTCAGCCAGTAACTATGGGCACAGCACACTGGAATAACAGGGGAATATAATGGTATCTATTTATTTAAGGATAAGTAGAAGCTCGATCTCTCAGAATTAATCATTAAGCAATGTTCTGGAAATCTATGCAACAAAATATCTTGCATTTCTGTTACACATAATCAAACATGAAGTAAGTTTCTCTCAGAGTTTAACATCACTTGGAGAATGTAATAACAAAAATGTAGCTAAAGACTGCATTAAGCACTTCGAAATCCAGGAAGCCAATTTCATACTGTGCTGTCACACAGACAAAAGAAAAAGAAAATCAGAAAGCTACCAGAGCACTCTAAAATGATAACAATAAAAATATGAGTCAATTCTCTTTATTTTTGCCTAACTATATAAAAACATAAAAGGTACGGCAAAAGACAATGTTTTCAACTGTTAAAGGAAAGCAACTTCAATCTTGAAACATCCTTTGATATCTTCTTGATACCCTTTGCCTCTCTCAATGTCATCAGTATGACCTACCATAACAAATATACATAACCATTATTCCTATCAGTGAGTTTCAATATGCACAGTAAGTCTTATTACAAGCAACCTTTCATATGTAGAAATAATCCACTTCCAGCGCTTTACATTTATGAAAACAATTTAAAAAATGAGATAACTATTTTAATCCAAAATTTAGAATCAGTGCAGCATCCATTCTAAGCAACCCTCTTATGGTAACTTGTTCGTACTTACAGGGTCTTTAATGGTTTTACAGGTATGTTGATTTCTTCCTGGATGCTGAGCACACAGTCATAATGGAGTGATAAAGAAAGAGGGTTGCCATATCATAAGTAAGAAAACTGAGTCTCAGGAACAGCACAAAAGAAGTATTTGCAAGGCAGGAAGAGAAGAGATGACTCAAGCCCGAGTATCTGCCATCCTCTACTTGTTCTAGTGTCTGTCTGCAAAATGAGTGAATTTTATACACTCCCAGGTTCTACACACTTTCAACACAACCCACCACCAAGCTGAACTGTTGTCATTCTGCTGTTTTATGAGCCAGATCACTAATATACTGTAAAAGCCACACAATTTAAAAAACTCCCTTTCTCAGATGTTAAAAGCATTACTGATGTATTTGTCTGGTGGAGAGAGAAGAATAATTATGTTTTTCTAAAAGTTTGGGTAATTAGTCTGTGATTTGAATTTAAAACAGAGTTCCAAATAGACATTAAGCAA
>VYXC01002727.1:591990-667564 GCA_013397175.1 Platysteira castanea
AAAAAAAAAAAAAAAAAAGTCCCAAAGACTGTCTAAGGTAACTTTTTACACCGACGCAAGCAGCATACAGCGACATTGTGCACGCGCTTGGACCTTCGTGATAGTCCAGAGGGGTATTAGGATCTCTTCCTTCCTCTTGTATGTAATAAACGTATTTTTCCCTGGCAGCCGCTGCCGTGGGAAGCGGCATCCTTCGGTCGCTGGGTGACACCTGCAGCCCAGCGGAGCGCCCAGGGGGCCGCTGCGCGGGGCAGGAGGAGGCTCCGCATCTGCCACCGGCGCAGGGGGGGCCCCCGCCGGCCCGCCCTCGCCCCCGCGGCTCCTGCGGGCGCTGAGAGCACCGCGGCCCCCGGCAGCGCCAGAGCGGGACTTGGCACGTCACGCACACGGGTGGGTGCGGGAGCCGCGCCGCGGGCCGCCGCCGGTCCCCACGGTAGTGACGGCCGCAGCTGCGGTATCCCCGCAGGCGTCTCTCCCCGAGGGGACCTCGGTCCCCGCCGGCGCAGTCCGCAGGGACCCTCCAGGGAAGGCGGGCGTCCTGTCAGGAAGCCCCCCAGGAGGGACCCGGAGGACGGCGAGATGCAGGTGGCAGGACCAGAGCAGGGTGAAGTGGGGCGTAGGACGGTTCCTGGAGCGTCGGAAGGGGCTGGTGGGTTCATCCCCGCGTGGGGGTTACACGGGCAAGGCCCTGACTCCTGAGGTGATGCTATGGTCCTATTGGGAAGAAGCAGCTGATGCTCTGGAGGTTTAAATGCCGGCAGAAATTCAGCACTCTACCGAGGGACACAACTGTAGTTGTGGCTACAGCTGTCAAAACCTACAGACCTGTTAATCTATTATTTCCCTGTTTTTACAGAAAATGTCATTTATGCACTTTTGTTTTCCTGGACTTAGTTGAGTGACTTCCTGTTAGCATGGCAACCGAATTTTAGATTTCTCTACGCATGACTTGTGAGATGGCTCTTCCAACATTACAACACCCTTCAGGTGGAACTAAATAAAAACACCTTCTAGTGTGTGTTTGACAGAGAATGGGTACTCCACAAACAAAAAAAGAAAAAAAAGGTAACAGAGATTGCATGTTGGTTTCATCTGAGAAATAAATATTTCTAAGGAACAGTGCACATAAAGGTTTTCTACAGAATGCAGAATAGACACAATACAAAATATTTTAAGTTCTACACACTGTAAATACCAACATTCCAGCACCTTTAAGTCCAGTTTGCTTGAATTTTTAAATTTAATTTTACTGCAGTGACATGAAACATTTCAGTGTTTATGTTACTTGCTCCAAAGCCCACACCTGGATAGCTTAGCAAGGTTTTCTGTGCAAGCATACTGAATTTTCCATAAATTAACCTCTTTCACTTAAGCAATAGTTTTGTGTACAGTTAGAGAAGCCAGGCACCAGTGAGAGTGCTTTAGCCCTGTTTTAGAATAGCGGAAATTTTGGAAGACCTGAATTTACGCCCATTTTTTAGGCAAGACTCAGAAATAAGCTTTGTCCTTCAATATCAAAATAGCTGAAACCAAACACAGTTTGATTTTCCTTTGGTGTTGCCTTCTACACTGAAAGGCCTTGGTTTTGTTTGCAGAAGGATGGCATTCTTTACTATGGTTTTTTTCTCTTTTTTCTTCTGTTGTTCAGACTTAGAAACAGATGAGACTCTATTTGGAAACAGGAAAACAAAAATATGTCTCTCTTTTAAATTTAACTTCAGCCACTTACTCTGACTCTATGTATAGTAGTCATTGCCCTTAAAATAGCTCCAGAAAAAAATTCCATTTCTTCTTATCTCATGCTATTTAGAGCCAAATACTGCTAGCTGAAATTTAAGTGAAATTGAGGTCACTACAGATCTGGTATGATTTTGATTATCTTTTTGAGATATCTTTGCTTATCTACTGAAAATACTGGGTCCTGACCAATGTGGCTCTGCTCTTGGTGACAGTGGGCTTGCATTTCTTCAGTGTGGAGAGACCACCAAGTACATATAGAAGGACATACATAGAGAAAAGTGTTAAGGGATTAGCTTTCACCTTTGTGTGCGTGTGTGTGTTTATTGCCTGACTTAAATGACAAGGAAATATGTGCATTAATGCTCCTGCCAGGACCTGAGACCTGTTTCATACCAGTACACTGTTTAATCTGTCTTCTTTTCTGGGATTTTTCTGATTCACTGGAGTGAGGTGGCAAAATCAACAAGGAAAATCCTGTGTGGCATCTCTGCTTGCCTCTGGTGGTGCTGGTAGTCAGTGTTAAAAGGGACTGAATTAATTCTGAAAATGATGACTAAGTCACCATAACTTATCTAACGGAAAGGCAGCATAGAAGCAGGAAGAAAAGACTCTGTTATAACCTGTTTAAAGAAATAGCAGATAAAAATAGATGAAGAATTGTTCTATTCAGACACTTAACGGCTTTATGAGTGTCAGATTTATCATTACTTTTTCTGTTCAGTTTTAAGCTGTGTTGGGTTATATTCTTGTTACTTCCTCAAGTACAACATTCTTAATTACTGAAAAAAGGTTGAAGGTAAAACTTTGTGTGTAAATCAGTCTTCCATCACCATGTTTTGTGTCAAAACAAAATTCCGGAAACCATCTGTTTTACGAGTCCTGGATCATTGAGAAAGATGAGCCCAACTTGCCCTTGCTTTATTACACTGACACTGCTTTAAGTAGTGTAGCATAGTGTTAGTGTAGCACCAGCAGCAATGGTGCCAGGGTCTTCATGTCCACTGCCATTTGTTGCTGAAAAAAGAAAATCTCCTGACTAAATACATATTAATTAATATAGTTTTATATAGTGAGTACAGGGGAAGGCTGAGCAAATTAAATCTCTCTGTAACAGATATGCATGCAGAAGTCCTTCAAAGGGGCATTACCTTTCAGTAAAATCGAATTTGAGACTGTCAAAAGAGGAACAACTGAAAACGAGACAATTTCTTTGCACAATGAAGTTTTCAAAGGAATTGTGGCTTTTAGTGTGCCACAAAGACTAAAGTAACAAATAAATTACTTTGCTATTATATTGTGTTCTTCTTGGAGTTGTGGGCTGTTTTGGTTTCATTTGAGGTTTTTCTTCTCCTTTCAAATTTCCTTTTTGGTTTAAATTCTCAAAGTACTTCTTCCACTCTTTTACAACCACATTTCTAGTTTATATATTAACTGATGTGAGACAAAAACTGAAAAGAACCTTGGATGAAAATTACTTTTTTTTTCCTACAGCTAAGTTATTTTTCAGCAAATGTGGGTTAAAGTGGCACAGGAAAACTTCCTTAAATTTGAGTGAATTTTATGTTTGTCTAAGATTACGAACCAGTCAAACCTAATCTCTGAAGTCTGTGACAATTTCTGCAATTTCTTGGTCACTGAGTCTGTGCGTGATACATTCATCTCAAAAGCTTCTGACATACTTGTGCATGTCAGATGAACCATTGGAATGTTATAATGATATTATCTTATGCAGTGGGCAGAAAGGGGAACAGTAAATGGAGAAAGATTTTTTCACTGGGCTTTTCGGAGAAGAAGATTCTCCTGGAGATGCTTTCCACATATCATTGAAAACTTCTGAGGAGCAAGCAGCCTTTCCCCAGTAGGCAAAGGCCTCCATCCCACCACTGGTGCATGGACAGCCCCTGAGCAGCCAAGCCATGGGTTGCTGCCCTTAAGCTCTTCCAGTCCTAGCTCAGCACTTGGTTTTCCAGGATACATGAGATCTTTTTTTTCAGTTTGGTTTTGTTTCTTTAGAGTGATTCTGATACCAGTGTTAAGGACCACAAGTACATCCTTCCTTGGCTCAGAGAATCAGAAAGCTTATGCTACCTGCATTCACACCAAAGACCCTACTGGCAAAAGAGGTCCTGGGATTCTCGTGTCCTTGTGATAGCTAGTCAGGCAAAGCATGGATCAGTTGATTTAGAGCTGGCACCTAGGAGGACACCAGCCTCCTGTAGATCTTGTAGCATGCAGGCTAACCTTTTATGGCTACATTTGATAACCCTGAACTCACATGAAATACCTGTTTGCCAGCTATCAAGGTGAACCTGCAGTGTCTCTCTTCCTTTCCTGGAAAGAGAAGGGCTGAAGCAGAGAGTAAACCATCCTCTGTATTGTGTCATCTTCTTTATAACAGAACAAGCATCCTCCACAGGTGACTGTCTCTCTTTGTTAACCATGCAGCAAAAGCCAAGACAAGGAACCTTTCTTCTTAAGATAGATTTGCTGAATCCCAGCTGTGCAGAGCAGGCTGTGATAGTACATCATAAAGGTTGAATAAGCACAGAGGTCAGTTGATACAGGATAAATGGTTGCTATTATCAGCCTAAAATGTACATTTAAAAAACCCCAAAACATGCGTACACATGCACATGCTCCTAGCTGCTGTGCTAGCTTTTAAAAAATCTGTAAATAGCATGAAATCAAAACTGCCTGTTGGATGTACACTTCTGGGAGTTTGCCAGCTGCCACCTCTGCAATCCAGTTTCCTTTCACAGAATTCTTCCAAACATAGAATATTATGCAAACTATCAAAAACTACTTAGAAGTTTTGTCACTTTTCAGCTCAGGTGTCTGTTTCCTATGTCTGTCAGAAAGAGGCAGCTGCTGCCAAAGAACCCAGCAATTTTCTCATTGATGGCTAAGTAGTGGGGGTGATTATTAACCCAGGTCATAAAGCATGAGAGGAGCATTAACACAGCTCTGTATCCGGCCTCAAATGTATGCTGAGAAGTTGGTCTGGCCTGAGACCCTCACTACTCCTTACATCTCACATCTCCTAGAGAGATAGATAGATTTATATTCTGCCTGTAAAGACCTTTGTGCTGCACACTGTCTGTGAGATTCACTGAGAATTCAAATTTCACCCTCTAACCATCATTTAATTAAACTATCCACTCACATCAGGGTACTAGGTTAGCAGTTCTAGTAGAATCAATGCTGTCCTGTGTTTTTTAAATTAATGGATAAACTTTTAACTGTGTTCCTTCTGTAGTGCCCTAAATCAGGGGAAGAATATCAAAGATGTGAAGATGAAATCTGTACTACTCCCTAGCATACAGATGTTTTTAACAGATTAGTAGTTTGATGTCAGGCCAGAGAGTACTGGACTAAGAAGATAGAGCACCGAATTTACATCCAATGAAAATGATATTTTCTTCTATATTTTTTCTTCTAAAAATTTATATACTTTAAATTTATTTTATCTTTGCCAAAAAATACTGTATTCTGTCCATTGATTTGCTACCATCATTTCCATTATAAAAAGTAACCTGTAACCTTTACTTCTTTCGAGTAAAAGAATGAAAAATAGGATTATAGCAGAGATGAAGGGTCATATTGTGTTTGATTTAAGATTACTCTTAGTACATTTTTATAAACTAATTCAATTAAAAAAAAAAACTAGTGAAAATTTTTGAGAAGCTCTAAAAAGGGATTTTTTGCAGGCCCGTGGTTTTTTTCACCAAGGATCCACAAATTTGTACTTGTAAATACCAACCTCCTACATTCCTTGTATAGTCACTGGAGAGAGACAGAAACCTCCAGTCAACCAACTAATCCATCCAATTTATACCTGACATAGAGTGGAAAGAATCAGGTACTTATTGTTGCTGATTGTTGTTTGATTTCACACAGTTGAAGTAAGGCAAGATGAACCTTACCCTAGTGGTGTCAAAAAAATCCCCAAAACAACCAAAATAAACATATTCAGAGGAGATAATAAGTAGACATTGGCTTTCTTCTAAAGTGTCTTAAGATCCTGTTGACTTTCCTGATACTGATGCAGACATCATAACATATGTCTGCAACATAATATAAATTATCCCCTTGTCTCTTCTCAGAGTTTTTAGGAGTTTGTGAATGGATTGGGTAGCTGAAATACAGCTTCTAATTGTGCCAAGGGAAATGGGAGTGTCAGCTGGACTCTTGCAAAAGAACACACAGTTCTGGGTGCTCACATCCTGCCTCCTCCAAGCGCAAGGTGTCTCTTTTCCAGAGAGAACACAGTGAATCTGTGGAGCAAGGAAAGCAAGCACAGATTCTCTCTTCAGATATTCTCAGCATTGCCAGTGCCACAGTGTAGCTTAGTCCACTGAATACAGAAGTTGTCTCTCAGTGATGAAATAGTTTTAACTGATGTTCATGTGGAAATGCTTATTATTATTATTAAACACTTCAAAAGGAATCCTTCTGCTGCACTTCAGCACTGGCTGCTGAATGGATCCTGCCTGTCTTCCACTGAAAAATAGCTAAAATACCTCATTTGTGTTTTGGTTGTACTGACAATATTTTTATTCTTTTAGATTGGGAGAGATACAGGCCATTCATTTCTGATGGTAATGATTTAAAGATATGAGAGCTGCAGTTTTACTTGTTTATGCTGGCATAGTGAGTTTGTTTTTCAAATTTGGTGTGTTCTATAGTACATTTATACCTGAAGCACCACATGTGCTTTCCCTCTAGTGGCTTTTCCCTAGCAAGCAGATACCCTACAGCAGGAATTTTTGCCATGCATAAAACCAAATCCAAGTTGCCTACAGAACTGTTGTCTAATTTGCCTTAAGCCTCTTAGCTACAAAACTGTCATTCCAAAGGGAGTAGCTAACTGTTTGTCTTTGAATCCATCTAGACACCATAACATCAGACTTCTGAGTCTGTATACCCTTTAGAAAGAACTTGGTAACTTCACACAGTGATTCATATGACATATCTTGAAGGAAATTAATTGCCCTTTGCAGGGAGTGCATTTCTTCCCATTTGTAATGAAGGAAAATTGGGATGACAAACCAGCCTTGGATGTCAGTGTTTTGGATTCCTGGCTTAGTGAATATGTGTCTTGCCTTTATTTTTCACATGTTTTAAATTGAAGTACTTTATTGTGTCACATAATGATTAATAAGATTTCCTAAGTCTAATATGAAGAATGTGCTGTACTAAATTTTTGTAAACCGTTAAGGAACCTGGTACCTATGGCACAGAGAGAATGTATTTCAAGTTGATGACATAGGCAGGTATTTGCACTAACTACCAGTCTGTAACTACTCTTGTATTTTCTCATAAAAGGCATCATGCTTCAAACAGAGCAATTTCAAAATAATATTTTGGTCTGTCCACTTATATAAAAATATGTTATTCATGACTGTTTAACTTAGTGATATTAACTTCGAGCAAAATTTATGCACTCAGGGCAGTTGAACCCTGATACTGATGGGATTTGAGATGATAACATTTATTTTGTTGCAGTGTCTTTATGTAGAATTAAACTTCCACATAACTTTTTTTGTTTTTCTTTTTTTTAAATTTAAAATTTGCGTTTTTCACAATACTTAAACCAAGCAGACTGAGCAGGGGTTTGAAAGTCTTTTATTTTCAGTGTGACTTTGCCTACAGAGGAGGGAAGCAAGGGATGCTTAGTGAGCTGGGTTGCATTTCAGTTCTTGGGCACTAGTCCATCTCAGAGCTGCACTGATTGACTGAACTAGCTTAACTATACAAGCTGGATTTTATCAGGATGGGTTAGGATCAAAGAAGGATTTCTCATTCATCCCCACCATGCTTCCTGTGCACTCTCTTCCTAGACACCAGCCTCCTTTTGCTACTGCTTCTGCTGGCTTTAAGCCAGGTTGGAACTTTATTCCATATGAAGAATTCCTGTGGGTTAACTGCAGAAAAGATTGGGTTAACTGCAGACAGGATCTCCAGAATTAACTGGGTTAACTGCAGAAAAGATTCTCCAGTGCATAGGATCTGGATGCATATCTTCAATCTGTTCTGTCATTTTATTTTCTTAAAGAAATGTTGCTCTCATAGCAGGGTATTTCCTTGCTTAGCACCCTTAGTGAAGGGTTTTACCAATGTCTCCTTAACTGATGGGCTCCTGTGCATTCACCCATGTCCCTTATTAGCTTCGGATTTCCAACTCATTTGCTCAGTCCATTAAGTCCAGAAGTTGTAGGTGAGCTCTTATTGAGACTGAAGAGGATTTCATTCGGCTTTAGTGGCACCAAGTTCTGTGGGAAAAGAACAATCAGCTGTCCCTGAGGAGAGGTTTGGGCCAGCAGTACCTGTGTGTGGGTCTGTAGGTCTGTGTGATAAGATACGTTCAAGGAACTCATCATCGGGTTAATCCTCAAAGCCTTTGAAATTCTTCAGGGCATTGCTACTAACACCCAAGAAACAAGTTATTTAGGACACTAAATATCTTGCAATACCCAAACCCCACATGTCAGAGTCCTTATTTTCAGAAAGAATTGTTGCTGATTAGTGATTCTTCTCAGTGACAATCTACAATCAGCCTTCTCTTAAAACTAAGATTTGATGAATTTGGGCAAGATAGCAAGGGCGTGAGTGGGACTTGGAGGAGGATAGAAATAAGCTGACATTTCAAAACAAAAATGGACAAAACAGTAAGTGTTGTCATTTCAGAGCAATCAAGGAGATAAAGGACAATGAAGACCATGACTCTTGAGAGACATTAGCACACTCAAGTAGGTCAGCTCATGCTCCTCTTCCCCACGATACTCCCAGTGACCGTTAGATAATAGACATCTTTAAGGGCTTGATTTCCTTCTGGAAACATAATGGGTTGGCTGGCATGTACTGGGGCAATGTGACACTTTAGTCATCTTACTCCATTAGTGTTTTCTTGCCGAATTGCCTACTTACTATTACTTTAACACTCTTTACTTAAACCCATTGCTGAAAAACAAAGCCTCCAATAAAAATTACCTAAACCAATCCACCACTCATGATAGCAAAGCTTTATGGCCAGCACATGATGGAATTAATTTTAAGAAATAAGATGCTTCCTTCTAATTTAACCTTAATTCAAGAAAGTATTCAAGTGTAAAGAAATTTGGTGTTCTACTGAAAGCAGCTTCAGAAGGTGCTTCCCGTTAAGCACTGGCTTCATTTGTCTTTTCAGTATGAGACATTTTCACATTTTCCTTAATCCAGGTTAAGGAGTAAAATTTGAATATTCAGGTGAACATTTTATATATGACAACAAAGAAAAATGTCAGTAATGCACAATCTAACATCTTTTTAGCAATTTCTCAGGTGTTAGAAATATATTTAAGATGTTTGTGCTACGCATGTTTGCATTTTCCCTTGGAAGTATGACTTTGGTTCAGATGTTCAATTCATTGTTCAGAAGTTCTCAGATTCCTTTACCATAACTGCCTGAGAAAACTCCTTTTATTACGTGCTTTTGCTATATAAGTAGCTGTCATTTAAGAAGGCCATTTTGTAGCCAAAGGTGCAACGTTCAAGAACTCTTTCAGCCACTTTTGCATATCAAAAAGGTTCCTAAAATCCCAAAAGCTTTCTGTTTTTTCATTTATTTGTGTATTTATTTGTCATACATTGCAACTATGTGTGCTCTTTGGTGTTAGGGAAATATTAAGATCACAAGTGAATTTAAAATTATGATAATGGTCAAAGTAATTTGAAATTACACCACCCTTATGTGAAATTTTACAAAATACAAAATAAAACAATTGTTCCTCTTGTCAGTCATACATACGTATAGATGATGTAACTTTAGAAAATTTGTCCCCTTAGTTTCAAGAGAATTATAGGGCTCTGACAGCTTCTTGTTTCTTCTCAATAATTTAGCAGTTTATGAAAAATACATTGTGTTTACTTTTCCACTCTGATGCAGTCAATGCAATTACAAGTTGTGGGGAATCTAATCCAAAATCTTTTCACTGTTGAGTATTTTAGAAAAATATGTAGTCCTGAAACATTAATCTGTTTGCAATTATTGCCATGGTTGCAGCCAGCATCTGTCCTGTGTAATATAAAATTTTCTCCATTCTCTGTCTAAATACCTTTTTCTGTTGCAGTTTACAGACTCATATATATTGAATCTTCATGGAGAGAAGCAGTGAATCTTTGTTTTAAATATACTGTTACAGTTGACAAAGTCTAAAATCTCACTGCATCTCATTATAAGACTTCCTGCTTCTTTCTATTGCTGGGAAATTGACTTTAAGAATGAAAAACAAGTAGAGAATGACACATACAGTTTTTAAACCAAACTTTTTTTTTTTCATAGTTTGCAAAACATTCAGGAACAATTCTGAACAGGATTTTATAGAATTGCCAAAGAACTGGTTTCCATTTCAAGGTTATAACACATCAAATGAAAAAAACTCAGTCTTGGAAGTCTCTGCGATAAGCAGAACTCTAGTGTACTGTTGGATATTCAGTATGTTCAAGCTGTCATTAATACTTCCAGTACATCCCATAAACTTCACTGAACATAAGGTTACATGGATTTAACATTTTATCTACTTAAGTCAACTGTGAAACCAGGCGTTGTATTATGATGGAACGCTTTCCAGATTTATGGATGCCCCAATTGTGTTCTGTGCCAAAACATTCGTATTTATAGATCCTTACAGTTTTGTGTGTATATACATATAGAGCTTTATACACACACGTAAGAGAAGAGCACATGTATATTTACACATAGACAGAAATATTTATGTGCACTATGTAACTGGCACATGTGAAAGGTTAATAGTTGCTCTGGTGAGTGAAAGAGAAGAGCTACCCAGAGTTCAGGAATACAGCCTATTAAAGTGTCTATCTGGTGTGAGCACACACAGTTATATCAGTATCTTGTTGGCTGGGAATATTTCTCTCTCTGCACTTGTTTATAAGATTTAAAAACTAAGTGACTGAGTCCAGCTCTTGGCCAAGTATGGCTTCTTTGCCACCTCAAACAGAGCAGAGCTGCGAACTTAACTTAATGGCAACCTACCAGCACATGGAAAATTAAGAGGCAGTTACTTTTCCTAAGAATTGAGAGACTCGCAGGAGGTGGAGGCTTCTTAAAAGCCGGCAGCTTCTGTCCATGGAGCTGACAGCCCTGACACTGTGCAAACTTAGACACAGCTCCTACAAAGGTATTTTTTTCTCAAGTCTAGGAGTAAATTCAGCTTGACTAGGACTAATCTATTATCTTTCACTTTGTTTATTATCCAGAAGGAATTTTTCTGTAGACTTTAATGTAGAAGTTATAACTCATGCAATTAAAAGCACAGCAGTCTATTAATCAGATTCATGTAAGTGTAACAATTACATTTTTAACTGTCTGATCCTCAGGTGAACTGCACATGGCAACTGTCAGGGAAAGCATCTGAAAGGAGGCAGGATACTCTTGTGCTACACGGTTTTAAAACCTCCTCAGAAACCTGCTTTTGTGTGTAAAGACCGAAGTGTACATAATATAAAATGAAAATGTAGTCCAGAGAAGCTGTGTATTCCCCATTCCTGGAAGTGTTCAGGTTGAATAGGGCTTTGAGCAACCTGATCTAGTGAGTGTCATCCTCTGTCCATGGCAGAGGGGTTGGAACGAGATGATCTTTGATGCCCCTTCCAACCCAAACCTTTCTATGATTCTGTGATCTTATCCCTTGGAATCCTGCTGGATATTTCACAAGGAGTCACTGCAGCGGCAGAAGCCTGGAAGCTGATTGTGTTTTGTGATCTCCTGCACTTGAGTGCAAGAGCTGTTGTTAGAATAGGGGAGGAGGATACTGACACAGTGAAAAAGGAGGTTTCAGAGTAAGCAGTGTGCATCATCTAAGCCAATGTAGAAAATGTCATCCTGGCCTGACAATTTCAGTTGCCCTGGGACATACAGCTGGATATGGTCCTTGCTGATTGGTTCAGAAAAACAGTACCTTGAAATCCCTGATAAATCTCCTTTGTTGGTAAAAACAGGAAACACATAACCAGGATTACATTTTTTTGTCTTAAACCTCTTGATCATCTCTGCACTCACCTGTCTACAAAACACTGAATAAGTTGCCCCTTTTTTTTGCCTGGACCTGTGAATTAGCAGCATAGGGTGGTTGAGTGTAAAAGAACTGGAGGATCAAAGCCAACCGATCTGTTTGACTTCTCTAGATAACAGTGTTTGAGTTAGTCACAAACTCCACAGAAATTACTTTTCAGTTCTTGACCTCATACGTTTAAAATAATATTTTAAAGTTTTTGGAATAGTCACACAAAAAAGTGAAATCTCTTCTGAAATAGATTTCACAAAAAAGTGAAATCTCTTCTGAGTCATTGATTATTAATATCTATCATCTTCAGATAATTTATCCATTTCCTTTCAGTGCTAGCTTGTAACTTACACAGTGGACCTGGTAAATTCCTCAATCAAACAAAGATAAGTGCTAACTGCTACCAAGACAAAATTAATGAAATGCAAGGATTTGACTTGGGCTGCCAGGTCAGAAATGAAGATGGCCAAAAGCTGCACACAAAATAGGTTTGCCAGCTTAAGTGAAGCCAGTAGCAGCTGTTCTACGGAACAGATAAAGTCCAGACTCATGTTTGCTGAGGTCCATGAAGCGGGCTCTTCTTCATTTATTGCATGATTGATTTTCACATACGTGTTCACGGTTCTTTCCTTTAATAGCTTAGTGCTTATCTCCTTGTTATTTTACAATCATATATTCCATTTTTAATAATCATAATTATTTTAATGTGTCATACAAAACCCCCCAAACTATACAAGGTCTGTCCTAGTGCTGAATGGTAGACAAACCTGAGGGTATTGGGGTTCCTTCTCCTGGTGTCTGAGCCTTGAATGCCAATACAAAGAAGCTGAATAGTCCACTTCAGGTAAATAACTTTATTCAAGTATACAAGAGGCTGTAACAACCTCTGAAAGTCCTTTATTAAGTGAAAGATCCTAAGTCATTATACCTTGTTATCTCTGGACTGCTGACAGTGAATCTATTCCTAATCAGAGAGCCGAAGTTTCAAAAAGTGCAACAACCGAAACCCTCATCTCTCCCATTTTCCTCTGCTGCCTTATGGGGTTTCAGTAGTGGTCAGAAACATGACTGCAAGTTTCCTACAATGCTAAAACCAAGGAGAGGACATATCCAAAATGTCTATTTTGAGTTTTGTTAAAAAAAAAAAATAAAAAAGGAAAGAAGTTGCTACAGGATTAAAAGTATAAACTGGAGAGATGAGATCAGAAAACAATAGGAATTAACACCTGTTTGAAAGAAGGTTTAACAGCTGTTTAATTCCAAAAGATTAAGAAACTGCTCAAGTAAAACACACAGACTAGGAGGAAGTACACCGAGGAACAGACAAATACTGTAACAGATTTCCAAGAAATTTTAGAAGTAGATATAACCATGGTTGGCTGAAGAGGAAAGTAGAAGATTTAAGATTGAGTGGTACAGTGAAGCTATATCACAATGAGTCAAAAAGGTACAAAAATCACTTTCTCTGTCATTTCCTGGTGCCAGTGAGTGGAAGAGGTACTAGTAATTTGAGAAACAGTAGTTTTTAGGTTATACAATAAGTAGAGCTTTTGAGCTGCACTGGTAGCGTAGCAGTACTGTTGTACTTATACCCATGTTAACTCTCCATTGCTTTCTAACCTATAGTATCTGGCACTTTTGAACAGTTATTAATTTATTTATCATTTCATTAACCACAGCCTACCTAGCTAAGTCAAAGTTTGCTTTGCCACTGACTTCAGCTGTGATGTTACTTAAACTACTGAGTACTTGTAATGCCTTTGATGTTTTAGCAGCAGTCAAGGCTGAGAGACACCGTGAGTGGTGGGACAGTCTGGCTTATGGAGTGTTGGCAGTAGAGGATGGAACATTTTACCATATACCATTTTGGAGACTTCACATGAAAGAAATCAAAGGGGACGTGAGAATGTGCTTAAAATTTCCTGGGAAAGCACAGAGAAAACAAGATATGATAATACCACTGGAGCCTTAAATAACACTATCTGAGTGACACCAAAAGTCAGCTATGTAGTATTGTGGATGTAATTGCTGAACTGTAGCAGTCCTGGCAGCTTTTGAGAATCAAATGAATCATGTATTTGGGTGGTATAAGATTCTTAAGCATATTTAATTTTCTCTAGCTGTTGAATAAGAAGCAACACAGACCAAGAGCTACACGGTGTCTTGGCAGTCAAGTAGGAGAGACTCCAAACAAAGAAAGAGTTGGAACAGATCCCTGAAAATGAATATACTGTACTGGAACAGATAGATGAAGCTAGGCAATGAAAACAATCCTTTTTTTTTTCCAAATAAAATCAACTGAAAGTGAAAGACTAACATTTGAAGTGTCAAGTGATCTTGTTATTTTTTGTCTTTTTCTGTAAAAATTGTCTTGGTACTTTCTCTAGAAAAAAGTGTTGATTTCCTGAGTATCAGATATGTAAATCTCATCACATGTGCGAAATAACACAATGAACTTGCAAACTGTAGTGGATTACAGTCTGGAGGATAATAACTTAAATGAAGAAAATAAACAGTGTTGATGCTATTGGAAATTTTTCAACTGATTTGAATACAGTCACAGTCTTACTGCCTGCATCTAGATTTTTTTAAGCCTAGTAGGATGTGTTTAACAGTGGCAAAAAAAGTGTATCTATAGACAGGAGTACAGTAACAGAGTACCTTCACTTGCTGTAGTACTCAGCAAGGTCTTTCTTTGCCAGATGCAGTTTCTCTGTGCTTTGTAATCCTCTGTGGGTTTCTGTTTCATAAAGTCATCCAGTCTCCTGTGAAGCCCACAGAAATTTTTAGCATCTTCACAATCCTTCAGCAACGAATTCCTCAAGTAATTGCTTGAAGTAATTTCTTGAACCTGGCTCTTACTGCCTGTTTGACTGCCTCTGGATCTCATACCTGAAAAGCCTGAATCCATGTCTGTCCTTTTCTTGACATCCATAATTACACAGACCTGCATTACACCTTCCATCTGTCCTTCTTTCACAGAGTGAAGGTTTGTACCATATTTAGTAATTCTGATTCTGGAAGGTCTTCTGGACATTTAATCATTCTGCTGCCCTTGCCTGAAGGTTTTCTGGTGCTACTGGCTCCATTTTTTGAGATAAGGAGCCTAGAAATGCACGTTCAATCCTGCATGCCACTCTGAAACTACAGACACATACACATTTGCATTAGTATGAGTGAAGCAAATTCTGTTTGACAGAAAATGGGCATAGTAATTAGAGAAAATCCATCTCAGCTTTTAGGAACCGTGACTCCAAATTTTTTGCCTTGTCTCTTTTTATAAAAGAAGAGTTACAGAGTACTTCTTTTCTTTTCCTGGAGCCAGCTTGGCAGAGGTAGCTGAGGCATGTAACTGGTCATAACTCATTTACACATAGACGAGAAAGGAAGATTTGTAAAATACCTTGTGCTTTATGCCTATTTCAGTGCTGAGAGGATAACTTTTATTCTACTAATTGAAATAAAGATCGAACAGTGCTTCAAAACCTGAATCATTATCTTGTAGAAATGCTTGCTAATGATAGTGATCAATCCTTTTAGTTCCTGTACTTATGTTAAAATTCTGCTTATTACTCACTGTAGCATATGGAACTAATGGAAATTGTAGAAGAAGTTTTGTTATTCACTTGAATTTTCAGTCTCTGCCCAGCTGAACTTGTCATTCCAAGTTTTTTAAAAATGTATCTCAGTCAGGCTGTGGAACTGTAGAATTTAAGAGAATAGGAATTTACTGAGTCATATAATACTGAAAATAAGGGTTGGGAGACTACTCACTGAGCCATGCAGGATCCACTGTTCTTTTCTTTCGCACTCTAAATACACATATCACAAAGTTAAAATCCCTCTTTTTCTTCAGACTTGAAGTTTATCATTTAAGTGTATGTATTTCTCTTCAAGACATCCAAAGAAAATAAATCAGAAATCCTTTAACAAAAGGTTAACAGTTCAGTTGTTTTTCCAGTTTGTCTGTTGGGAAAGGAGTCATCATTCAGTCTCATTCTCACATCTACCTGAAAATTTTACGATTTATGTTATAGGACTGTTGAGATTTATAATCAAGTTCCCCTCAGTTGGCAGTGACAGAAACATAACCCAGCCATGGACTAGAGCAATTCTGATTTTCAACAGAGTAATATTTGAAAGCTCCACACATCTCAAAGAGTGATGTCAATTCCTTAGCACTGGAAGGTGTTATCTTTGTTACTGTATATGAACAGCCAAAGTAAAGGGAAGCCTGAGTAGGCAGAAAGCCCATGGTTGATACATTTCCAAACTTTGAAGAACTATTAAAATTGAAGGTGTTTCACTATATTTTAATGGATTTTTAATTACAGGCAGTACAAAAGTAATTTGATTTTGTCATGCTTCTCTGTGACAGCATTAGAGATGATAATCTGGTAGTTCAGAAATGCCACAAAGTCTGTAACTCATGTCACTATTTAATCTGAATACAACACCGCTTTGTTTTTTTCATTTTGTCATGTTGCTGAGTTCTTTGCTCAGCGACTGCACTGCAAAGCTTTTTCTGCTCTTGATGTGTTTTGATACGGGATTGAAATACTCACTTGCTTCCAGCAGTGCTCAGCATCTTGATCTTACTGATATAGCTCACACCCTTTGACAACCATGCAAACCCTTGGGATGTCACACACTTGCATTACTCTTTCAGAAAGAAAAAGACTCCGGCTGCATTGGTTCATTTGGGTCCTTACCACAGGCTGCAGTCCTTCATGTACCACTCCAGCCTGGGTCCCTTCCATGGGGTGCGGTCCTACAGGAAAGGCTGCTCCAGTGTTGGTCCCTCATGGGGTCGCAAGTCCTGCCAGCAAACCTGCTCCAGTGCAGTCTCCTCTCTTCATGAGGCCGCAGGTCCTTCCAGGAGCCTGGTCCAGTGCAGGCTTCCCCCAGGGTCACAGCCTCCTTTGGGCATATCCACGTGCCCCAGCGCGGGTCTCTTCCACAGGCTGCAGGTGGGTCTTGTGCACCCTCATGGACCTCCCAGGGCTGTGGGTCACAGCTGCTTCACCAGGGTCTGCACCAGGGGCTGCAGGGGAATCTCTGCTCCAGCACCCGGAGCACCTCCTTCCCCCTCCTCTCCACTGACCTTGGTGTCTGCAGGGCTGTGCCCTCCCACATTTTCTCTCTCCTCTTTACAGCTGCTGTGGTGCAGCAATTCTTCCCCTTCCTAAATATGTTCTCAAGAGATGCTACCACTGTCAGTGTTGGGCTGGGCCTTGGCCAGCAGTGGGTCCATCTTGGGACAGGCTGGCACTGGCTCTGTTGGGCATGGGGAAAGCTTCTGGCAGCTTCTCAATGAAGCCATGTCTGCAGTTTCCCCCCAACCCCATGAAAACCTTGACATGCAAACCCACTACAGCCCAAGGCTTAGCTCCCTTAAACTCATTATGCTGTTTCAAAACCAGCAGTTCTTACATTGCATCTTAATGTCTCTCCAATTAAAAGGTCTCACTTCTGATTAACCAGTTTCTTCCTTTTCTTCTTGATGTCATTGTACTTACCTGCAATGGTCCAAAGCAGATGTTGTTTACCCTGAAGAATCACATTTTCTCATGGCATAGTTGTTATTAATAAAAGCACATTATAACAGAGGGATCAGTCAGTGATTAGTTACATCTTATCCAGTTTTATGAACATGAATAAAGAAATAGACATCCAAAATTTTAGTTATTCATTGGTGTAAAATTAAAAGTATGCATTTTTTCATTTTAAGACTGCTTGGGATGAAAAAGTATTTACACATATATTTTGGATTATCAATAGAAATTACTAGCTTGTGCATGAGAATCAAGAGTGAGTCATAAAGAAACAGTGGAAGAGAGAATTCCTATCAGCCAGGCAAGATAGGCCTCTTGACTCCACAAGCACTGCTAGAAGCATATCTAATGAAGGAACAAACCACAAAGGCAGACATTGGAAATATATTCCTAAGCAAGGCATCTAGATCTTGCAATTGCCAAGTATGGTCTGTTTATACTCATCATAAATGTTAATGCTATGACTAGAAGAGGAAAGGGAAGAAGAGGGCAGGAAAACTAGCAGGAGTCATAACACTGGCAGAACATGGAGTAAGTCATTCTTCCTGAAATGGACTGCTAATGTTACTGGAGATGAGCCTGTATCTCATTCTCATCATTAGACTATGCATTTGAAAGGTATAAATAATAACTATGGCCTTGGAAAAAATTATCATAGTTTATAAAGGGACATAAAAACTGCAGATGAGTATGGCTGGTCTTCACATTTCATGTAGCTGGCTGTAACAAGAAAAAATGCCAAAAGGAAGAGTCATAACCCATGCTGAGTTAATGGTGGGACTCAGTGATCTCATCTTCCATGAGTCTATAATTTGGATTTTTTGTAGTACTTTTGGTATGTGGTCAGAAAAGTTAAGAACTGAAAGACTACATATATAAAAAATACTGCCAGGAGTTACTTCCAAAACAGGCTGTAGCAGACTTACATCAGTGAACTGTATAAGAAGCACTGTAGTATGTGGGTGGTGCTACTGCTGCCATTTATAGGCAATAAATACTATTCACTTTTGCTTAAGAAAGAATACTTAAAATTGCAGAATAGTTGTTGTAGTGTAACCAGGAAGCCAGCTTTTAGAAATGGTACTACATTGCTTGTTGTTTATAGCTAAAGAATCAAACATTAAACAATTACTTTTTATGGACAAAATTTCTAGACCTTTTAGCCCAAGGCATATTTAAATATGCAGAAAAAAAGATTGCTTGCAGTGAGAAAAAGTTTAAAAATTTATACAGCTTTATTTGAAAATAATCACATTGGTGCTGTTCACACAGGTGATACTAAGTACCAGAACACACCTCCTAATTTTTCCTAAAAAAAAGCATTTTTTTTTAATTGAAAATTTGTTCCTAAGGGCTGTCTCGTGAAATTGATAACCATCCAAATAGTCTGGGAGAAGAGATTAATTTTGTGTAGAGCTTCCTTTCATTAACAATTGTTACAGGAGCCCAGCATTTTTCTTGCATAGAGTTACGTCTCAATAACTCCGTTTATCTCTGAATGTTTTAGCTTAATATTCAAAATTGCTTCAAATATTTCATAAGAGCATCTGTTCTGCAATTCTGAAAATATCTGTGTGTTTTTTGTTTAATTCATAAAATGATAGAATCATAGAATGGTTTGGGTTGGAAGGGACCTTAGAATCACCTAGTTCCAACCCCCTACAATGAGCAGAAAACCTTCCACTAGACCAGGTTGCTCAAAGCCTGGCCTTGAACATGTCCAGGGGTGGGGCATCCACAGCTTCTCTGAGCAACCTGTTCGAGTGCCTCACAACCTCATGTTGAAGAATTTCTTCCTAATACCTAATCTAAACCTACCCTCCCGTAGTTTAAAGCCAGTATTTCTTGTACTGTGGCTATCTGCCAGTGTAAAAAAAAATAACTTTCCAGCTGTTTTATAAGTTCCCTTTAAGTACTGGAAGGCTGCAAAGAGGTCTGCCCTAAGCCTCCTCTTCTCCAGGCTGAACAATCCCAACTCTCTCAGCTTCTCTTCATGGAAGACAACTCCACCCCTCTGATCATGTTAATAGCCTGTCTCTGGAGCTGCTCCAGCAGATCCATGCTTTTCCTGTGCTGGGAACCCCCGAGTTAGATGCAGCACTCAAGGTGGGGTTTCAGGAGAGGGGAATAAAGGGGCAGAACCACCTCCCTCATCCTGCTGGTCATGCCTCTTTTGATAAAGTCCAGGATTATCCCAAAATAGTGGGGCATATGTAAGTAAAGTACCACACAATGTATGTAGTGTTTCAAAGGAAAAAGCTGCCATATAAAGTGGCCAGAGTGGGTGGTCTCATATGAGCACAAAAATTCATAGTTGAACAGAAGCTTCAAACTTCAATAACTAACAGTAGCTATGATTTATACAGCTCTTAACTTTTTTTTTAGTAGGTAGCACAAATATTTTTGATCCAGACCAGTACGTCTGGATCAAAATGTGTGCATTTTGGATGTATGTATAAATAGTCCAGTGGCTTCATCCTAAAAGCTTTCTAATTTGTGAATGTTGACTTCCATTTGAGTTTTGAATCAGGTCAGTCTGCAGCTTCTTCATAAAGTTCAGCAAGGGCAGTATTGGCCTTTCTTCCCCTCAGCTGCAATGAGAGTAACATCTCTTCCGTATGCAGCTCTTGTCCCAGGTGAAATCAGTTTCACAATCCTAATTCTGTGAGTCACTGGGCAATGTGACTCACCCAGTATCACCCAGTGGTATCGTGAGTTCCAGCCCAATACTTGGCTCACCAAGTAACTGAACACAAGTACAGCTATTCTGGAATCTTTTGTTCCCTTTCCTAGGAGTCTCTCCTAAGCACGTTACATAAGCATGTTCTCACCAGCACAAGAACAACTGGGACTATATATGAGTGTATATATAGTTCTGCAATGTAGAGCTGCTTGCAGGACTTCTCTTACTCAGCTTTGCAATATCTATGGCTTTCTGGCTGCTTGAATGGAGGTGATGGAGATACAAGGAATTCTTCTGGAAATAAAACATGTTTGTCATTCCTAAACAGGTGCTTAGGAGTTAGCTTATATACACAGTGATCTCAGTACTTTTAATAGTTCAGGATGAATGTCTTAAGGAGGAGGAAAAAAAATTAGATGCTGTAATGTGATCTGTAAGTTCAACAATTCCACAAAAGTTTTTTAGAGAGGCCAAAGTTAGATTCACTGACTAAGTATTTATTTCCTTTTAATTGTCCTCACTGCTGGCAGTTCAGATGAAATTAACTTTTTATTTATATTAGAATTCTCCTCTAGATAATTTATATCACTTACCATTCAAGGCTCTGAAAATGTGGCACATTTCTTGACATCTTATACATAATTTTGTAGCTAAATTCTGGAATGCATTATTCAGTCTGAGATCTTTGTGTAGTTTCTTTTCTGTCTTGGATTTTTGCTTTTCAGGATGTGGTGGGCAGGGAGTGATGCAGAAGTGAAACAGAAAGTTTTTAAGTAAATGTTTTCAACAAAATGACCTGAAATAATGATCTCCTTAGAGGTTTGCTTCATGTAAAATGGTACAGCTCTAGGAAAGATGATAAGCCTTTCATAAGCCAAATACATTCAATCTTTTATATGCCCTGTGCATTCACATCATCACTTAGAATACTGTGTATGGCAAAGCCTTCGGAGCACTGTTAAACCCCATTAACCCCCACTGGGATTTAAGTAAGTGCTAGAGTGCTTGCTGAATCAAGGATAGTCTTCTAGCTCTGTCTGTAGGGCTGTTTTTGTGGAAATACATTTACTATTTATAGTCATACTGATGTCCCTCCTCTAAATTTAATTCATTACAGGTGCCATTTTAGAAAAAAAAAATCACTGGCCCTACTCATAGCAATGATGTGCGAGCAAATGAAGAGATGGCAGAGAAGAACAAAGTGAGAGTGTATGTTTTCTGCAGTGTCCCCAGCAATGCTTCAACTGCACTGTCCCTTGGCCCTTCTCCCCAAAGTCTCACACACTGCCCCGCAAGATTGCACTGAGGTAACTTGCTCAGGCCAAAGATCTCCTGATTGTGTGTAAATCTCAGAAAGGCAACTGGCATGTGTGTGCCATCCTTACCTCAAGGATACAGGCAGTAGAAGGCTCTGGCTGTTCATGCCATACCCTGTTCAAAACCTGTCCTTCACTTTGACAGACACAATTTAGATAAAATAGGAAACATGGAACCACCCAGGCAAACATTAGGCTTACTGGCCTGAAAAAGGATCTGTTCTTTTTTTTTTTTTTCCTTTTTGGGAGAAGTAGAGGAAGGAATGCTTCCCTCCTGGGAGAGGGTGTCCTTTTGTTGCTTTCTCCAGCCAGTGTTCTTAGCAGCTGAGGAAGTCATGCTTGCTCGGACAGTCTCCTAAGGTGCCATTTGGCTTTAATGGATGAAATTCTAGTTAGGGTAGGATGAAATTCTGTTGGCATAGCAGCACAATTACTTTTGAGGAGTCCTAGGGAAGTCCATGGTTGGAGAGCTTTTCATGACTTGTTCAGTCTTTCATTGATTCCCTGCATCGGTATTCAGTTACCTGAAACCCAGATCCTTCACAACAGATCATTAGCAAAATTTGTCTCTGGACAGTGCTGTGGCTCTTTGCTGAATTGTCGTGGGCTCTGTGGTCGTGGAAACTTGAAGCGATGTGAGCCTGACTGAGTAGGATGAGTAAAAGCTTTTACCATCTGAGTTGGTAGTCTTCCATGTTCCTTTATCCGGAAAAAAATATATATGTTGGTCCATCGTGCTTGGTGTCCCACACTGACGTATTCTTCCAAGCACATCTGCTCCTCTCTGCAGCACACACAGCCATGAGAACCATTTTCCTCTGTCCATCACAGTTAGTGTGTCCCCTCTGAGCCAGCCTGGGATGGTGCCCAAGTTCATTCTGACAAGCCAGCACAGACATAATGAAAATTCATAAAATCATGTTCCATCTAAAATACCAGAGGTGGATATTTATTCTAAGCACAGGTCTTAAATATGCAGTTTTAAATTCTTCCATAACTGGTAAGTCTGGAGAATTCTGCTTTTATGTTTTCTCCCTGAAACTGCATTAGCACTGTCTGGACTACATAACCTTGTTTAGTGATTGCCATAGAATTGCTACCTCTTGTAAGATGATGATGTGTTTGGCAAATTTCATCTAGTGTGGCTGGTGCAGTCTTGTAATAAAATATAATTTGGTCTTCTTTAAAATTGGAGAAACAGATCTTCCCAGGTAATAGTTACTTTCCTTTGCTGTTGCTGCTACTACTAAATTGTTTTTCCTGTCACTGTATGGCCAAGGGTGTCTGTAGATCTTAAATGCAACCAAATACAAGCAAAATAGCCTCATCAGGATCTTGTAGGCTTCAAGGGTGAAGGGAGCCAAAAGGGCTCTGACACCTTGTGGAGGTGTGATTTGTGAGATTCCATGTGGGTGAGGGAGAAAGAGAAGAGGACATGGCCCCCTTCATGGTATAACGAGAAGCGTGGGGTCTTAGACGGTGCTGCTGATGGGCAGCTTCATGACTCTGACAGCTTTCCTTGTCCTCCCCTTCTCCACATGGCAAATCCATGAGTGACTCTTCATTTAAGTGGCAGCCAACACTTTCAGTCAAATAAAAGCTAATCTTCCCTTTCACATTTGAACTAAGGCAGCAGAGACAGGACTTCAGTCCTACTCCCTGACCCATCAGCTTCTTTGGTGCCACTGTGCAAGTCAATACAAATTCAGCCTCCGACTTCATCTGTAAAAGAGAGATAATCTGTCATTCAGGGAACAATTTCAGGTCAGGTTTGCTGTCAGCACTATGCCTCTCCGGGGAGGGTGTGATGTCCCATTGGTACTGCTGTAGCAGAGACACAGTGCCATGCACTTGCAGACAGACCTGAAAATAAGCACGTTTGTTGTTTCTATTTACAGCTGTTTTTTAAGAATTCTCACAGGGGCTGTGAAGTCCAGAATTGTACCTGCTAGGAAACAAACTACTATAATTCTTTCATTATTTATCATCTTTTCATGAGTAGTAACAGCAGACTGTAGAACCTCCCTGAATGTATATCTTGCAATGGCTATACTTGGAAGTCATCGCTGTCACATTACTTCAGTGTGCATATGAGTGTCACTGCCATGTATCACAAACAGGAAAGTAATTTCCTGTCAATCAAAAGAATAGGAATGAAATTAAAATGAATGCTACAGGTTTTCCCTTTCAAGCATCTAGCTTGTCCCTCTTCTGATGTTAGAGCAAAGTGTTCCAAGGAGTGTATCATGAGTTTAAAAATAGAATCTTACTTTTATTTGAGCTGCAATATTGGAATAAATTAAGGAAAATGTAGCAAGTTTTATTCAATATTTCTTGATTTGCTCTCCTTGCTCTTCTCTGTGATTAATCCTCAATATGTAATATAAAACCATGTCATTCCTAATTAACTTTTACAGTTAAATAATGTTTAACTGTTACATTCTTCACAATAACTGTGAGAGAAAACCTCTGTCTTTTGCTGACGTTCTCTGTGAAAAGACTTTTGAATTTACTAAGACTGTTTATTATTCCTATATGCTTTGATTTAGCTGATTTGCAATTCGCATTGTCCTGCAGCCTCATCTACCCTTCAGGCAATGAAAACCAAAGTACAACTGAGGTAAATTTTTACCAAGCAAATCAAAACCACACAACTAAACAAAAAGTAATTTTCACACCCAGCTGTCAGCAAAAATTATGTGAAAACACTGTTCTCAGTTCAATACACTTGGCAATTTGTGGTGTGTGTTCCCGCTGGTGAGCAATGTTAAGAGGCATTTGCACCATGCCCTTAATAACATAGTTTAACTTTTGGTCAGCCCTGAGGCGTTCAGATAGCTGGACTAGGTGATTGTTGTGGGTCCCTTTCAAGTGAAATGCTCCTGTTCTATTCTATTCTATTCTATTCTATTCTATTCTATTCTATTCTAATCTATTCTATTCTATTCTATTCTATTCCTGTCCCAGTGGTTGAGTCTCTTTGCCCACAAGCAAAGAGAGGGAAAATAATACATAAATCTTACGACTGTCTTACCTCAGTACAAGGTTGAACACAGCTGAAGCACATTTTTTTACCCACCTCTGTAGATAAGAAACAAGACGCCAAGGAAGATCAAAGCCTCGTTTGTATTGTAGAGGTCAAGATACCCAGGGAGGACAAGTCATGCAATTCCTCTGTATAGAACTGCTGGGCAAGCAGAAATGCAGTTGGACACAAACCACGTCTGGCTAAAGGTGGGCAATATGGTCCCCAGTTCTATCTTTGTTTCTGTGCCTGGAGCCCAGGACTCAGGAGGAGGTTGCAAATGGTTTCACTCTAGCCTCTCAGCATGTGTGAGTGGGATGGTTCAGCCCTGGCTAAATTCTCTCAAAGCATGAGAGCATCCTCTGCCTTCAGTGGGTTGGAGGCTCTCACTTCCTATAAGAGGGTGCAGCATCATCTGTGAAAGCATTTTGCAGTGAGCAACACAGGATGATGGTTGGCAGGTGTTCACAGACAGCAAGGATGGTGGCAGACCTGCACAGTTAGGACATAGTAAGAATCAGTAAACTCCTAAATAAGGCCTGAACCAACATTTCTTGTGCTGTGAAGACCATTTAGTGATGCTGCTGTGGTGCCTTTTGCAGTGCATCTTGCTAATTCTGTCTTCTGTGTGAGGGTCTTTACATGAGCAAAACAGCTACTGAGGAAATGAATCAGCGTTGCATGGTTCGGCTCTTGGTTTACTTCAGGCAGTTAAACATGGGCACGTGGGAATTTTTTAAAAAAAATTCTGTTTCCATTAAGGTGTAATGAACCTTGCCTGAGGGTACTTTATGCAGATCACCTGAATCTTTTATAACTGTTATTTGCATATTTCATATAAAGAACCCTGGATCTCTGTAAGGCATCAAACAAATATGAAATTCTTCCTTGCAAGAGCTAGTGGGGAAATACATGAGGGACAGAAATTTCTTTTAATATAATTTGATATCTATGGGACTTAATGACTATGTGAGTGTTTTTAATGAAATCACATAACTATATTTGTAACCAAACATTCTGATCCAACAATCTGTTTAGTGTCTCTATTCCAATCTTTTATAACATAATTACCATTGTTTTTTGTCATTAAATATGTAATCCATAACAGGAATTTCATCACTTTGCATAATACATATAAAAATATATTCATAAGTATTTAAATATAAATATAAAAAAATATTAACACTCCAGTAGGAATGCAGACCTGTTATATAGTAGGAGCATCTTCAGTAATCACATTTTTTCAGGTAGTTCATGTTACAGTTTGTTCTGTGCCCACAGATTTGGTATTGGTTGCTTAGAAATGAAGAGTTAAAAAAGTTTACCTCGCTGCATCTGAAATCTGAAGTAAAAAATAATGAACATAATTCATTCTGCTAATGAGATTCATGAGTTGTCATTCAGTGTAAATCAAAGTCATTAAAACCAAGAGATAGTAAAAATAAGACAAATTAAAATTGCATCCAGCATTTAGCAGAAAAATTGATATCAGAATTTTATTTTGAATGACATCTTTGAGGGAGATTATTATTTCAGAAATTTGAAATAATCAGTTTAGATAGATTTGGAACAATGTCTCAAAGTTTTAGTTATGTGATTTTTTGTTTCATTTTAAAATTATATAAATGCACTATTAATGTCAAAATTGTAACTCTTTCTTTAATTTTTGATTCATCAGTGTATTCTCTTCCCACACTTCCATCTCTCAGCACTTCATCTTCTTGAGTAATATTGAAATAGTCTCATTTGGAACACAGTTCAATTTTGAAACTTTGAAATCCATTGTAAAATGGGATTTTGATCCTTTGCAAAGCCTGAGTCTGTCATTAAATAATGACCCCAAACTAAAAGACGTTTTTAGTATTTCAGCATGCAGATTTGATCCTTTTTTTTTTTTGGTAGCACGTTGTTTATAGTCTTTATCTAGTAAGAGATGATTAGCACATTTATTAGCTCTTTGAACTATTCATATGATGAGAAATTTTTAATGTAATTTGAGTTATGAATTATTGACGTAAAACATGTTAAGTATGGAAGTCTGCAAAGAAGAGATGAGCCAACTAATACACTCAGACTAACCAACTATTACAAGTATTGTGTATTTCAGGCTGGCTTTCTGGGCAGCTGGAGCAAAGTTGCCACCTCTGGCACAGTCTTTCTATCTTACTAAATTTTACTGCAAAATTACTTTGTGATAAGTAATAGAAAAGATAAACAGAGTAGTGAGAGTCAAACTGAATGCAAAGTGCTCTAAATTTGCATGAGTTTTCAAAGAAATGGAATACCCCGGGCTCTGTACCTCTGAGATGAAGGTTTTCTGTACCGAGACGAGGAGAGAAAGTAAGTACACAGGCAGCAGTCTGTTCACATTAGCTTTATATTCCTGAGCATTTCCTTGGGTTGTTTCTGTGCTGGGTAAAATAGCAGAAATTAGCTAGTACAGTTTAGCTGTTATATGCTCTCTCTTCTCTGAGAGAGGTTAAATTAAATGGTTCCTGGAGCTCTGTCTGCAACAATATTCCTTGCCTGGAGCTACACCAAGGTGGAACAAGTAGCCACACTGGGAAATGTAAGAACAAATTACCTAATGAAAATTTAACTTTGAAATAATATGAAGAATCACAGAATCACAGAATATTCTGAGTTGGAAGGGTCCCATTGGGATCATCAAAGTCCAGATTCTGGCCCTGCACAGGACCATCCTCAAGAGTCCTGTGCCCTCATATGCCCAAGAGCAGTGTGTAAAGGCTTCTTAACTCTGTCAGGGTTGATGCTGTGACCACTTCCCTGGGGAGCCTGTTCCAGTGCCCAACAACCCTCTGGTTGGTTTTCACCCTCTGGGTGAAAAATCTTTTTCTAATATCCAACCTAAACCTCTCCTGACACAACTTCAGGCCATTCCCTTGAGTTGTGTCACCACAGAGAAGAAATTGGTGCCTGCCTCTCCTCTTCCCCTCATGAGGAAGTTGTAACTGCGGTGAGGTCTCCCCTCAGTCTCCTCCAGGCTGAACAGACCAAGTGACCTCAGCCACTCCTCATTCAGCTTCCCCTCAAGGCCCTTCACCATCTTCAAAGCCCTAGAGGGAAAAAGAGAGAAAAAAAATGCCAAGAAAGAAGTTGTTTTTTTTTTTATTGGCAGATTTGACAACACCATGTCTCAGCTAGGGGCTCCACAAGCTGGAATTGTGTTGATAACCAGCCTTTATTTCCACCATTTCTGTTCAAGCTCAGCTGGTTCCCGCACCACACCACAAGGAGCTACATATTCATATCACAAGCTGAAGGTGACGTTCGATTCAATGACAGCAAAAAAATCCAGCAGCTAACATAAGTCTGACCAAAATACAGAGGAGAGAAGATGTGTGTCCACGCACTGTTCACGTGACATCTACATACACGACATAGGCACTGGTAGGATCCCTGGGAAAGAGCTGTGCAGCTGTGTACTGGCATTCCCACCACCCAACACAGGGGCAGTAGGTGCTTCCTGACATTAATGAAGAACTACATCCACTCTTAGCCTACCAGGACAGCTTCAGTGTTTTCATTCAGAAAGGCTACCGGGACTGGTATATATTAGATTTTAATTGCTGGGTTTCTCTTCTTTCATACAAAGCAAATCAGCAAAGCAGAGATTATTGCTCCAGCTTTAATTAGGTATTTCCACACCACCTAGCTTTCAGGTTATTGTTTTCCCAGTAACTTTACCAACCTCTGCTGCTCTTCTGTTGAAGTAAAGGTGGTATATAAGAACTGGAGCATTTGGAGATGATGTACAATGTGCAGTCAGTGAGTAAATGTCATCGATTCATTAAAAAAGCCCCACAACAATCTCAAATAAAGATTTGAAATAAGGAATTTTGGCATGATCCAGAGAGGGAAGAAAACCTTTAAATCATTAAGGGGTGGGGGGGATTCTGCACACTTCTTGCTTAGCTTTGGAGAGATGTCTTTCAAATATTTTTCTCACATACTTAAGTCATTTAGCTGGATGAGAAAGGCCATAATCACCAGAAAACACAATATACTTTAAAAAATTCTATGGCAACAGACAAGTGCTTTTGTTGGCATAGATTACATCGGGGGGTGAGGGGTGGGGGGGGTCTCAATTGGAATTATTTTGGATGAAGAGTCCCCTGATACATGAGACTTATCCCACATCCCATTCTTTGTGAAGCATAATATGTCCGGGGTGCAGTCTTCTGAAGGGAATCGGTGATGGCTCTGGTGCTCTCCTCCTAAACCATTCTCTTCTTCCTTCCTGGTAGTGAAGGTTTTGTTTCTCCACACTTTCTCCAGGCTGCAGTGGATTGAACCCTTTTTCTGCCAGCTTTCTGCAGCTGGTTTTCCTGGGTGCTGGCATCTGAACTCGCATCTGAACTTCCCAAGCCATTGTAGGGGAATCCCATTGTAGTGGATCACATGATTCCCCTCTCTGAAGGTCTCCTGGATCACTCTCTGACCCCTTGCAGTCCTGAATTAGTGGCAGCTTCCCGCATGAGCACATTTCCTTTGTCTCAGTCTGGACTCATCCTTATTGCTGATCAGTGATCTCAATCCATTACTGACTACCTTGTAACTGAAACTAGCTGTTCAGTAGAATTTCATCATAAAATTAGTGGTGGTGTTGCCTCCTGCTTTAATAGAGGTAGATGGTTCTCACAATGAATTGGGTGTCTGTGGGAGAGCTTTCTATGCTTAAAACCAAACAGGAAATACACAGTGCGTTAAGTACTAAGCAACTGTTTTCACAGTTTATTGTCAGGGTGCACGTCATGTGGTTGACCATGATATTTTTTTTGGATCCACAGGGAAGAAACTGATATATTAGAGGTGTTGAGGTTCTGTTACATGGCAGCTATGCTTTGTGTACATGCTGCAAGGTTAGCTGTTTCTAAACATTTGTTTTTGTGGTTTCCTGTGTGTTCTTACTGTCTCTTTAAGGCAGCTGTGTGGGAATGAAATGTTTAGTGCTGAAGGATCATATCCAAAAATAGGAAAGAAATAGTTCTGAACATAAGCAACAATCTGAAGTACAAAGCCTAATGATAAATATAATTGTTAAAAATAGGAAATGGTGCTAGAAGTACTACTGAAGTATTTGTTTCTAGTAACAGCTTATTTCTTCTGTCTCCAGTAAGATAAGTGTCCTGGAGAAACTGTATGCAGTAATGTGACATTAAAGGTTGTAAAGTAAAGTTTCCCTCTACCAGGTTTTAAAAGCTGTAGTGCATACTCCATTGCAACAGTAAGTCTGGAGAATCCTGCTTTCTGGCTGCTCTCATGGCCAAATTATTTGCAAAAATAAAAGCTAAATTTGCAGAACCTGACATCTGGAATTTGCTCTAAGCTATACCAGCTGAAAACCCTATTAATGAAAGTATGGGGTGTTAAAATCTAATTAATTATTTACAAGTCTGATGGTGGTTGAAGGTGGCTCTTCCTAAATAACGTGTAAGAATACTTATGGTGTTTCATCCCATGTGCCCTCTTTCTGGAGGGGTGGTATGTGGGGCAGACATTGATGTTTCAGTTTACAAGGCAAAGGGTCGTGGAATGTTTTGAGTCTTGATTTAGGCCCAGGAACAAACCCTGTGGCTGCTTGGGAAGAAATTCTAAGCTGAGAAGCAAAACATTCCACAGTCCTTAACTGACTCAAAACATCAACATCTGACCTTCACAGTGGCATGAATGAAAGATTTAAAGAATTGTACCCTTTCAGAACTGAGTTCTCCAGTGTGTCTGGCACATGGTCTGCATATGGCGATGCTGTAATTTTAAGTTACATGTTGTACCAGGGACACTATGTTCACCTAATGAGAAAGGGAAAAATAAGTTTTCCAGAGTCATAATTCCTTTTGTATAAAGAGTATGTAAATGGCTACAGGGTTTTCAGACAAAGTTGTTAATATAAATTCATTTTATAATAGATGAAAATAAAAAGAAAATTTCCTTGAAGAAACTATATTACAGTCTCACAAAACTGATAAAATGTCAAGCTTCAGAGTAAGTACTTTAAAAGAAGAATTAAACAAAGATCTAGTTTAATTAAGTTTTAAGTTACAAATAATTTATCAAGTGTAAAAACTGGGCATGTCACACTTTTTATTTTACAAATATAATTATTGAAGTTGTTATAAAGGTTAATATTAATTCCACTGTGCAAAACAACTCTAAATCTATACGTATGTTTACTATAGATCTAAATTACCATCTATTCAAACACAGTTTAATACATGATTAAACTGTCTCCTGCTGCCTTTCATAACTCCTGTGTCCCACATGGAAAAAATTTGTAGGCTAAATCCATTTTCTGGATGACATACTAAAAGTCTTTCTACTTCATTCAGGCATGTCTAAATCCAAACAAATCAGCGTCAGCCTCCCTTGTAGCCCATAAGTTCTCCAGGAGGAATTAATCTGATCCTAAAGAAAGTATCTAAGATACATATATGAGGAATCTGTAGCAGCCTGTTTCACTACACTGACTGTAAAGGAGGACTCCCCTTAGTTAATCAACTAAATTTAACTAAGACTACTGTGGACAACTAAATTTAGACAACTAAACTTAGGTGGGAGGAATTCCTCCACAACAGTTTACATGCCAGTTAGAAATGATGATCTCACTGTCGTGGGCAAGGATGAAACTGACTCTGTCTCTTGGTGCGAGTGGAGACATAGTATCAGGACATGGGAAGCTTTCACAAATGCCCCATGTTGTGTCTGTCTTGAGAAGATTCTGGCATTAGTCACTCCAACATGTTCCTCATGTATTTCACTTTCAAACTTACTGATACTCATTGCGCTGTCATCTTTCCATGATTAGATTTTTTCTTTGCCTGTGTCCTCTCACTCAGATTGAAATATGTTAACCAATAAGTTGGTTATGCTCTTAAACTGACCAGCCCTGGGTGCACTTGGAGTGTGAATTAATGGCCAGAGAGCAGGAGAAGTACAGAAAAAAGTCTCAGCTTTTTTCCAGGTATGTTTCTGGCATAGCATGTGATACAGGGCACTTCTATTTCCTTTTCCATACATCTTCTATTGCATTCCAAAGTAACTTGTAGCCACCACAGTTGCTTTGCGTTTCAGGTGTTATCTTCTAGGTATTCCAACAAAATCAATTATATAAATAAAGAGGTATGTTTTATTTGTTGGCTAGACCATGGTGGAAGTTGTAATTCAGAACATCTTATTTTAGCTACATTTTTGCTTGATTTATAAGCTTGGGGTGTAGGAGTTAGAAATATTTACCAGTTGGCTGACAAAAGCTTAGAACTTTGCACTTGGAAACTGATTTGTTTGAGATAGAGAGTGATGGTGTTTAGGAGTGGTAATTATTTCTAGTGCATTAACTTGATGCAACTTGACAGCCTTTTCCCTTTAACTCTATATTGCAAGTGTGATGAAATAGTTCTTGGAGTTTGATTATTCTGCAAAAGTCCAACTATTTTAAAAAGTCATAACTGGATTCACTTTGAAGGTTGTTTAAACAGCAGGAAATATCTTAGATCCCCTTTACCTGACATCTTTGTCTCTATCCTCCACCTGCATTTTGTAAAATATGCAAGTAGAAGATTCAAGTCATATGAATGTATTTTCAGAAGAAACATCCAGGATGAAGATGTATTTGGTCCAAAAGATCCCTGCAATTTAGAAATTTGCCATGTCTCCTGAAGCAAATACTTGAGGAGAACAAAGCTCTCATGTGAGGAGCTCTTTTTAGATTTCTTTTAGTAATAATCAGAAATAGTATCAAACTACAATGTAGCTCTATTTAGGCATTTGTAGGTGGTGTGTGGAGAACATTGTCTTAAGAAAAAGAATATACAAAGCATCTTTATTCACACTCAGCAGTGGTAACAGTTAAGAAGATTTGCTTCTAAAAAAGCCCCATGGAAATTAATTCAGGAGCTCTCACAATTTCCTAGATGACAGAGGTTGTTCTGACTTGCAAATGAACATCAGTAATTGGAAATCCCTCAATTATTGTTTTTAGGAGTCTTCTCCAGATATATTTGTAAGTATAAAATTGTTTTGTTTTTTCCTATCATCTGAAGAAATATTTCACTACCAAGGTTGACTCTCAGAATTTCTGAAGAATAGTTAAAAAGCCCATAGTATTCTACACTTGTTGGTCCATTATATATAACTGTTACAAAATCAGAAAAACAGCTGCAGAGGTTTGTTTTCAATCAAGAAAGAAAGAAAAAAAAAGAAGTAGCTGCAAACAAATCACTCTTGACTTGTTGAGGTCAGTACAAATCATGGTTAGAGTTTAAGACCTATAATTTTTAAAGTCTGTAGTTGCATCCAAAATAGAATGACTTTTCTTTTTTTAATTATTATATTCTGCTTACTTGATCTGTCCTATATGCATAGAAATGCGTAAGTCCAAATTCTGTACATAATGCATAGAAAGCATAAGTCCAAATTCTTTTCAATGAATGTTTAAAATTAACATTACACACTGGTAGAACAACATTTTGCTATGGCAAATGATAACCAAAAAGTTTATAGGGTAAAAATTACATTATCATTTCATATTCTCAATTTGTAGACCATGTAATAAATTTGAGCATACTCTGATTACAGTCCTGTTATGATTCTAAGTTTGTGTTTGGTAAAAGGCCTACTGGAAGGTTTCTGTTTTACCTCTTGAACCTTTATTTCTAGCCAGTCCTACATGCAGAACCGAGCACTGGCTCTTTCAGGCAAGTGCTCTAAGCACTAGTCTTTGGCATCACACTCTTGTCCCTTCTTCCTGTTGTAGTCAATTTTGAATTTCTTTTTCAATGGCAAAATTCAGAGGGAATACTGATAAATATTATGCTTCAGTACAACATTGTGATTAGAATATATGTGTGTAAACCACTTCAGAATGCTTTGTTCAAGATTTGACCAAGTGCTCTGAACACTGAACTCGTTGGTAAACATCAAGAATAACATGTCTTTCTGGTTTGAAAGCAGCGATCCAAGATAATTTTCCTGAAAAACAGATTATAATATTTTTACTTTCAAGAGAAAGACTGAGTATCTTACTTGAAGGGGAACAGTTTCCTCTACATCTGTGAAGAAGTGGGGAGGGAGGGTGGGCTGGGGGGACATAGTCTTTTCACAAAGAAGTGGAGTTAAAATCATGGAATCATAGAACGGTTTGGGTTGGGAGGGACTCAACACAGAGAGTAAGAACTTACTCATGCACTCAAGATCATGCTGTTATAAAGGTAACTGAACCCTTCCTTTAGATTAAGTTAGGTGCTTCTTAAAAAAAATAACTTAATGTGCCAGCCACCAGAACCATGGAAATAACTGCAATACTGTCAAATACCAGTGGACTAGGGGGAACTTTCTTAGGCATTTAATGATCAGAGCAATTTATGTCAGCACTAGAGTTTCTAAACTGAAAACAAGAGATTGAATTATTGTAGATGCATCTACATTACTCTAGTGTCATAACATCAAAGTACCCTCTTAAGTAATTTCCCCTCCTGCTTTTCCCCCTCCTGCCATGCTTTATTTGGCACTGTGGAGAGGCCTGGAGCCTGTGGACTAGATTCCTCTACAGGATCCAGACAGATCACTGACTCCAGGTGTGTTCCTACCACACTCCAGCTGCTAATGCTCAGCTTGCAGGACCAGGATAGAGCTCATCTGAGGTAAATCACTGTAAATACAGGGCTCTCAGCAAGGAGGTCTGCTTCTATTGCACTATGATATTTGCTGAGGCAGATGCAGTCTTAGGGTATCTATTCCTCTAGGAATGACAGCATGAAAAAATAATGTTCAAGCTCCAGTGCACTGTGATGACCCACTCAGGTTTTGCACATGCTTTTGAGGAGCACAGAGGAAGTCTCAAAAAGCAGACTGGTGCCATCCTTATGCCTTGGTTCTGTCACATGCAGATCTGTGTGGTAGCAGGTGGTTTTCTGAATATAGCTGAGACAGCAGGGCTTATGTCACGTAGGCACAGGTACACCTGCTCCTGCTTCCTCTTTGGTGGTTGCTCTTGATCAGCCTAGCTTCGCACAGTTAAAAGCAATGTGGCAGAGATTAGCTATTTTAGCAGTTGCTCATCTGCTCCTACAAAATCAGACTGGACTTGTAGAAGTAGAGCTGGTCACCAGCCAGTTCAATTCTTCGCTTCTCCCTTCTCACCTGACACAAACTGAAGTTTTGCAGCTAGGCTGCTAAGAGTCTTCTCAAGAAAGCTGGCTTAATTTCCTTTATACTTCCTATTTTTGGTTTAGTCTGGTTTGGGTTTGGTTGGGCGGTTTTTTGAGGGGGAAGGAGGGGCTTGTTTTTTTGGATTTTTTTTCGGATGAGGGGTGTGGATAAAATGAGTTGATTGTGGAATGTGAAGGAAAAGGTCTTGCTTCAGAGGTGACACGTGGTATTGAAGCCATCTTATGCTGTCACTCTTGAAAATATGACAGCAAAAAGTTGTGAAAGCAGTAGAAAGCTTTGCCCTTTGTCCCCTAGCAAAAGGCAAACATATAGCCAGTTCACCCCAAATCTTTCTATTTGATAGATGTTGTAGATGAAAACAGCTTGGATGAGTGGTTGTCAATAAGCAGGCTGTTAGCAAAATTTGCTTAAATAGGTCAGGGTTGAGTATAATTAGAAGTAATGGGGTGTGAGATAGAAAAGTGAAATACCAGTGAAGTATCTGGAAAGCATTTTGAATAGTGAAGTGTGTTGGACTGTGAAACATTCTCTCCTAGTGTTGAAATACATGCATATGTGTTCATCATTTAGATTTTGTGCTGTTTTGCCTTTCTAATATGATATGGTAATCATGTATCTATGAAAATTATTGGGAAATCTTGGCACCTCTGATTTAATCCTAGCAGTATATATCTCTAGTGGGGCAAGTAGTGAGCCAGATATCATAGATCAGAAATAACCAGATGGCAGCCCAGAAGGGCTCTGACGTTTGCTCAAATGTGGAGTAACAGGGTATCAGGCTGTGGGATGATAACACCTGTTTGCCTGTTAGCACTTTGTGTCAAGGCAAAACTTTGATTGTCCCAAAAGTGGAGCAGTGCCTGCAACAGCCTCATCTGTGCCAAATGATGGCTGCTAATGTATTATATCTTCGTTTTCTCATCAGATAGTGATTTAATGGGAGACTTTCTTGATTTTACTATTAGTAGCAACAAGTGCGTGGCACACTCCACCCATGCAGTGAGGTGAAGCTGCACAGGCATCTCCCATCCACTGCAATATGTTGCCTGCAGCCTTGAAGTCTCAGTGTTTGCTGACCCTCTGACACCATGGGGAGAAGAGACGTGCTCTTTTCCATATCTCTGCCCCCATGCATGCCTTTTCTATAGACTGCACAGCCAGGGAGCAGTTTGACAGTCACCTGCTTGGTGTTGCAGCTGCCTTAAAGCAGATGGTCTGCATTCTTCCTTCTCCAGCAGACATCTAAATTCAGTGTTCTCCTGGGCTCTTCCTAGTGCGTAACCTGGCAGATGATACCTGCCCTAGAAGCAGCCCCTTCCCTGCCTGTCATGAGTTCTGCCTGACCCAGTTCATATCTGAAACCTCAGTGTATCATCTTGTGGCCCTGCACAGCAATATTTGGGCAACTGAATTCTGCTCACCGTGTGGGATTTGCATCCAGGCCCACACAGGGTGTTCATGCAGGTGTCCATAAGTGTACTAGGTGAGAACACAGTCTGTGACCTGTTGGGGCTGACTGGCATGTCGATCCCTAAGGCGAGCTGAATCACTTTGCAAGTGCTGCTAAAGCTGTGATGAAGTTGGCTAAAAGGTATGTGTCTAGTGACATCTGAAATGGCATCCTTCTTGGATTCTACCTGTGGACAAAGAAGGGTATATTCTATTTGTCCAGTTCCCAGGGATATCTCTGGCATGTAGGATATCTTAAAGGTCATTCTCTGTTTAGAAAATCTAATCCCATCCTGGTTATCCACTGACAACAGAGGGAGTTTGGGGACTTATCTCAAATGTCGATGTCTACATTTAGACATTTAACGTAGGTGTCTTAACCCTGAACTGAATCCCACCCACAGTTTTATTTTCCTAAAGAAGTAGTCTAAGGACATGAGATTGCCTGAAGCAAAATGCCAAAAACTTGCCAGTAAATGATTGTCAAATATATGCAGCACTTTGCCACAGCTCTCATCCAAACAGTTGGTTACTATTCAGAAATAAATGAGAGTATACTTTTAGGGTCCACTGCCACTGTATGTAATTCTCAATTCTGTGTTATTTACCATATTCCAATGGACACATTCTGTTGCATGATACACTGCCCATTTCTTGTTGTTTTTATGTTGTTACAATTTCTTTTCTGGCCTGGTCCAGTCAGTTCCTAAGCCACTGTTAAAAATTGTGGACATTTTTTACTCTTACTGATATCTGTAAAATGCAGGATCAAGATACTCTTTTTCAGTCAAACTGAGTAATTGTTTTGGAGAAGAAGAGTTTTATTAACAACTGGTATTTCTGCCTTGAGGTTGACCTTGTGTTTTAGACAATTAGCTTGATTAAGTTCTCACTGACATGCCACTGTGCAACAAGCTTTGGAACTACTCTGTAAAGGCAGTGTCTAAATTATACTACCCTTGAATTAGTCCCATTTGTCTTACTATTTAAGCAAATGAGTGTGATTAGTCTAGAAACAGTTCTACCTCTGGAAAACAAATTGCTCATTTTACCATGAGAATTGTTACTGTGAACAATATTAAAACCTCAGTCAGCATCTCCTTACACAACCAGCAGTAAGTGAGCACTCAAACACAGTAGGTACCAATGGCAATTTAATTTTCCCCCTGTTCCAAGCAGTAAGTGTAGAGAACTGAGGGATCCATGTTCCAGTAACATGTCATCTCTGATATCTGACAGTCTGAAGTTTTTGCTGCTGTAAAAAAAAATCACTTTGAATGTTTTGATTCTTGATCATTCCTAAAAGGAGTCTTCTTTCTATTCACAAACATTAATTTTAAATGGGTTTGTTTTCATTTTATTGTCTGATTTTTCTCCTTAGAGCACCGGTAAAATAGTATCAACTCCTTTTATGATGGATGGTATTATGTTAACGCATCTGCTAGATTTGTTAAGGGTTATTGCATGTCTGAAGCTGTAGCCCTCAATGGAAAGAATGCCATAATTTTAGATTTCCTTGAATAGAAACCACTGGTGTTTGTAGTGCCCAGACCATCAGGGCACTAACCCACTTCAGCAGTGAGCAGTGTCCAGCGCAGCTGGCTGTGGGTGGCCTGGCAGGTGATGTGAGCCCGGGGTGGCAGCACGGCCCCCAGGGACCAGTGGAGGTCCCTGCTGAGGACACCACTGCAGTGGCAGGGAAGCAGTGGCTGGAGGGCATTGTAAGGAAGTGTTCTAGGCTGTGTTTTCAGGGAAGGTGTTACCATCAGGCCAGAATAACCTGTTGCTTATTCAGTTAATGCAACTCCTGTGTGTGGAATTTCTAAGAGAGTCATCATTAGATTTCCACCATCGTTTTTGATTCCATGCATCTGCTAGAGTATCTCCTATGAGTAATTTTAGGCTCAAAATTATTATTTTAAATAGTGTGTTTTGCAATGATACTCTAGTAGATGCATGGAGTCAATAAAATAATTACTTTCAAGACAGAGCATGAACATTAGTTATTAGAAGTACATAGACTTGTTACTAACAGGTGGTTTTACCTTTGGGTTATGCTCAGTTTTGTATATACACTCATCTTTAGGAGAAAAAACAAAATTGCAAATGGAAGCTCCATCACTAGCAGCTGAGTTTGAAAGAAATTCCTACACTCAGTATGTAACTGCAATGTCAGCGTGGAGAGGACTGCAGAGAGTGTAGGATACACCTGCACAATGAGGAAGAATGTTAACAGCTTCCACATATCTATTTGAAGGTCAATTTTTTTATGTGGCTTAGGGTCAGTTTCATCTCTTAGAAAACCAGTTTTAAGGAAAAGTTGGTACTCCTTCCCTTGCCAATTATAGTGAATTGTACATATATACCCCTTGAATATCGGTGATCTTTATCTCAGGACATTTCATGAGATTTTAGTGGCCAGCAATGGTTTGATGTGTTGGTTTTGCACAGCATCTGAAAGGGAACATGTGCCACAACTCATGGTGCAGTCCCTTATGTGCTGGTATATGTATTCTTATTTAGAAGATCAGTAGAGTAAGAAATAAATTTCCTTCAAGGGGAAATGTTTCCAAAATAAATTTGGCTCATAACCTGCCAGCATTATTACTGTGTCTGGTTTACCGTAGTGACAAGTACCTGCATATCAGGACATATTCCTGATATTTCTAATCAAGGTAGGGTATGTCTTCCTTTGTACATTTGTATTAATTTAGTTTTGACAAAATGCAATTTCTTATTTGCAGGTTTTTTTCTTTTCAAAATGAACTTCCTAAACATCTTTGGTTCAGAGAATTCTTCAAATGCAGATACTCAGGCCTAGATTCATACCCACTTGTGCCAGTCAAAAGAAAGAAATGGAGATTTGACTGAATTGCTTGCAGTAGGATTTTCCTTCTCTTTTTCCCCTGGCTCTACAGGGAGACCAAGATAAATACATTCCAGCTTAGAAACCTTAGCAGGCTTTCTAAATTTAGGTAGGTTGCATTGAGGTACATCACTACTGAATGTGATTAGTATCTACAGTGTTTATCTCTCATATTCATTAATAAGAGACATGGGTGGGTGTCATTCAACTCACTTGGAAAAAAGATTAAACAATAAAAGCTTCTCTTTTTAGCCAGCTGATAATCACCTTTGTTTTACCTTATTTGCAAATATGAGCAGTAAAATATGAAAATGAAAAAGAAAGAAAGAAAGAATATTCCACCTATCTTACTCAATAAAATAAAATGGGGTGGGTATATTTAGAACAAAGTTTTCAAATATAAAGTTCATGATGTTCACTGGGAACATTTGACATTCTTAACTACAAGAGGTCATGAAGTCAAAGACTTCCTGACTACTAACAAACAGAGGCAGAGACCTGTGTGATGCATCTAAGTAAAGAGAAAACTGACTAAAACTCAAGCTCTGGGGAGGAAGATGATTACTGGAATAAAAGGAGTTCTTATATGTATGCATCATTGCAGAATTAGGTACATGCATTATGAGCTTTCTTTTGCTTTGCCCTTGAGACCTATTATTCCACTATTGCGGGAAGCAGAGTTCTAAAGGTTAGTCTAATCTATCTAAAAGTGCAAATTACATGAGCATTTACAGAATAATTTAAAAAAGGATTTTTTTTCCTTTTACCAGAAGTTTATTGACTGAAAACAGATAAGGAGGAAAAGAACATGGGTTATGAGCAGATTAAATGTTGATGATTATGATGTAGTCTTGAACAAGGCAATTGTAAGTCTAGAACTTAATCAAGTAAAATATCCAAGTACGAGCTAGAGAATTATTGAAATCATATAAGGCAGGAAAGTGTTTCTTGAAGTAACATGTACACTTTGGTCACTCAGAAAAAGTGGTATGGCAAAGGAATAGTGCAAACCCCAAAGGAGTCTGAAGGTTTTAATCAGCCGACCACTTGTAGACATCTATTACTAGTTGAATGCCTGAGGGTACCAGGGGTTTGGAGTGTGAAATAAGAACTAGAGGGGACCTGTGCCTTTTCAGGAGGGCAACTGGGGACAGATGGGGCATCCTGGGGTGTTTCAGGTGCCACCAATGTGCAAAGAATAGGCTGGAGCTGTAAAGGAGACGTATCTGTGCAGCCTGGCACAATGAAGTCTAAAGGAGGCGATAGCTTTTTCTCCAACTATGCTGGAAGAAGAAAAATCCTGTCAGTAGTCCTCAACAACTGAACATAATTTAGGACTGAGGAAATTGTCGCGCTGGAGGAATGACACCACCACTCCCAGAAGCAGTGGGTCAGGGGCATCCCAGCTGCTTCTGAGAGGGAGTCTGATACAGAGTCAGACTGTTGGAGGAAGTAGCCTGTGTGAGAGGCTGGGATTGCCTGCATGGCAAAGGCTCAGGAAGTCTTTTCCAGTTCAGGTTTTTCAGGACCAGGAAGACATGTTAATTTTGCCTCAATCTGCTTTATGTCAGAGTTCAGATGAGGTATTATAGTAATCCTCAAGTTTGTGAATCGCTCATAACATCTGAACTTCATGATAACTAAAATATTGTTCCAAAGAGTTTCTCATAATCAACTGTCCGTTTTCCTGAAATGTTACTTGCTGTTCTCTTCAGCTTTTGTTTGCTTGTCTTACCAAGGAGGTATTCCTGCAGTGAGAATCTGGGTTAGGCTGGCTCGTGTTTAGATGAACTTGTACCCTCTGACTTAAAATGAAGAAAGCATAACACAGGTTCTTCAAAATGAAGTTGTTTCCTCACTATTTCCAGGCATAAATCTGGATGATTACTTTTTAAACTAGATGACTAAAAACCTCGGCTAAAAGAGTGCAGAATTAATCTTCTGCCAGTTGGAAATATTGACAAGATGCATTCTCCACAGTGAAAGTTTTCTGTATCATTTCTTTCATATTTTCTTATCTGTCAAATATATCTTTTTTGTGAATGAGATGCTGAAATAATTATATGTTTGGGAGAGGATTCATTATTTAGGAGAAGAGACTTTATATAATACTTCAGAAAGCAGTTCATAAGGAAGTGTTGAGGAGATAGATCTGTTGTTCAGATTTTCAGGTGATCTATTTTTAAAGTTTTTGTATTGAAATACAGTGATGTACCTTCTTCTGGCATTCTCCCACACAAGAAAATACAAACTTCCTGAAGGGTGGTCGAAGTATTTGAGCTATTACCAATCTCACATAGTTGCTGCTGGGTCACAGATGTATAGAGCACTACAACAGGCATGCCTTTGTCAGCCAGGGAATCCATGTGACAGCTTTCTGGTGCCATCTTTCCCTAGCAATGAGAATTCTCTTACTGTTACTATTTATATTTTTCACTCCTGTTGTAATTTAGCAGGAGACTTTTGATCCTGAATTGTTGTTTGGGCGTATGTGTAAATGACAATTTGGCCATGCAGGCAAATTTCCGGAAAGAACTGTTGTTCTGGATTTAAGAAGCCTTATATAATACTTCATCAAGCTGTTCATTAGGGCATGTTCTGTGCTATACATTTGAAGGTCCTGAGTGACATGAAACTGTCATTTTATGACTTCTGGCAAATAGGGCTTGTCAAACTTCTTGTTTTCTGTTATATTCTTTAAGTCTTTATTGCTACAAGGGAAAGAAGGGGTTAGTCATCACATAAGTGTACAATTTCTTGAGGACAAAAAAATACCATTATTTTTGTCAGGCTCTGGTCCAGATAGTAAATAGGTTTCACTGTTAAATAATTTAACCAACCAAACTATACATTTGACTGATTTCAATCAAATGGGTGATTATCTTCTTGTAGGCTTGTATAACTATATTTTGTGTTATCTAACTAATTAAATTGTGGAACATTCTTTGCTACTGAGTTTAAATGGTTTGCTTTGATACCAATTTGATTTTGATTTGATTGATCATTATAGTTCTTTTCACTTGAGTTTGGGGATTATTACTGGTAGGTGAGCTTAGGTAATAAATTTTCCTCTTTTTTTTTTTTTTAATGCAGTCTTTTATTAAAATATATTTAAAATGCACCAAGTCAAGTGTCTCTAAACAGTGTGAGGGCAGAACTACTAAGGATATGGGTGGAAACAGGCCAATTAATTCCAAAACTTGAACAGTTTTTCCTAACTAGTCTTTATTTATTGGCAGCTTTTGGGGTTTTTTTAGGTTCAGCCTCTTTCGAGGCTCCCCACAAAATACACATACCACTCTGAGGGCAGCAGCCGGTACTGAAATGCTTATCTGAGGATATATATATGTACACAAATCTCTTCACAGCTGGCTCTCTATTGGCCCTAAATACTTGAAAAGTGTTTCAACTTATCCTCAGGCTGGCTTAGCTTGTACATCTGAAAATGGACCCACAGTGGAGTGTTTTTATTAGCAAGTCTTTACTAAAAGTATTTGGGCAGTCTGCCCAAACTCTCTCTTTTCTGGCCAAACTGCATGCTGCCTTGTACTTCATCATAGGAAGCATGGGAAGACATGGTTCTGTGTGAAGACATAACTGTGAAACTTAGAAAAGTCACTGCTCTTTGTAGCTTAATTCCCACAAGTAATGCTCCTGTCCTGTATTTCCCAACCTAATTTGCATCCCTCTCCTTTCCTCCTCAAGTGAACTTGCACAGTCAGACCCTTTCTGCCCAACTCTTTACTCAAAAGAAATGGTGTACAGGTTTCTTCTCCCATCCTTTTCTCATTTGGAGAAAGACCACCCACCCTCTCCATGAGCAGGGCCAGCCCACTCCCTGCATCTCCTGAGAAATGTTGCCGTGCTGTGTGGCTGCTGCAGGATCACATCCACAGAGCATTAGGTCAGCGCTACTGTTGGAAATGCTGGAAGACAGCCTTCTGTGTAGCCATATGACGCTGAAGTACTTTTATCTTGTTAACTATTTTGGAGACCTCCTTGAATTTACCCAGGAGAATAACACCAGCCAAGGAGACAGGAAGGTTGACTCAACTGGATGTTGCAGTCACTCATTAAGATCATTATCTGTGTTACTGCCTTCTCTGTCCTTCCCACCCTAAACTGGCTGCCTACTGCGTGCAGGCTGGACTCACATCATTTGTGCCCCATCATTTCAAAGAAGTTCATGTCAGTCAGTGGAAAGCAGTCCGTCTCTCCTTTGGTCTGGTAGCAGGCCTAAACATGTCACTATTTCCCTCTGAGCAAAAACAAATAGCTCAGGCTTCAAGGTCATTCCCACAGATTCCCCAGGATATTTCCATATTGCTACCCATCAGCAAGAGTAAGCAGGTATCTTGTATTTTTCTGGAGAGTGCCTCTTTCTAGTTTAAATAAAACTGGGAAGATGAACCAGTTTATTATTGTCATCTAATAATACTTCTGTGACCTAGTCATGCCTTTTTTTTTTTTTTTTTAATCTCACGGGTGAGCTATCAGGTTTTTTCCCATAAGGTAAAAATGAAATTAGGATCAGTTTTAGGTGTATTTGAAGAAGCAAGTTCTTGAATACTTTTTATTTTGAAAAAATATGCACATTTGCAATACTGTGTGCTTGACCCCAAATCATCTTACCCCTCTAAGATCTGTTAATAATTTCTAATGTCTCTCAACACTTCTTATTTATATTTTGATGTTTCTCAAACCTCAGGCTGATAGTAGTCCTGACTTGAAGGGTCACTAAAAACCTCTCATTCTCAACTAAGATTTGGTGTAACACCAGTCCTAGAAGGTGAAAGTTTCCTCCCATTTGGCATTAAGTAAACTTACAGACCATCTTTATGCTATATATGAAGCACCATGCTTTAAACCCCCCCAAAATGCTATGAAATTGCATCCTGTCTTTTAAAAAAAAAAACATCAAAGCAAGTAATCTGTGTCACCTCATTAAAGGTTTACCACATTCAGTGTCCCGGATTCAGATTTTCCTAGGTCTTGATCTCTTAAGATGCTGATATAAAATGTGATGGAGTTTAGTCTACCATATAACCATTGTACCTTGGACCCTGAAAGTTGTTCTTTGTAGGTGATGTCCTGTCTTGCTGACTGGGAAGCCAGAACAAGTGTAAGCAGACAACATGACAGCCTGCTTCCCATCATCCACTACAGCTGTATACTAGGTCATGTTCTTTGCTTTACTGAAACTTTGATTATAGGGCATTTTAAACCAGAGTGAAACCAAGAGGTTTAGCTCTTTTCCAAATTAAAAGCCTTATAGGGAACATACACCATACTGACTTACTCAGTTTATCTCCTGTGTGCATGACTCAGTGTTAAAGTTCAAATTGCTACTTTTGCTATTGTTAGCTTTCAAATCTGAAACTTTTTGTAGTTCTAACAGTGAAAAACTACTTTCAGGTGAGGACCCCACATACTGTATTGCCAGCTATAACAACTGTAAAATAAACAAGAAGGCAGGAATGGTCAGTGAAACTCCATCATTTGCAGCCTAAGTTGTTCAAGCAGTCCCTGGAGTCAACCCGATTGCTGGCTCAATACAATTAACATCTTCCTATGCACTTCCCAGGTACAGTGTAGAAGTTAGCATGGACCCAGAAATTATTCCCAGAAGACAGTTCTCATTCAGCTGTCCTGTTTTTGGGCAAAGTATATTTAACAGTATGGGCACAGCCTATCCAGTTGACCCTGGTGCTAGAACGTAATAAAGTTACTGTCTTTATATTTGGCTATAAGGCAATATCTGGACTGATGCTGGGTTCAGAAATCAAAGGCTTACCTGCATTTCTTTTGTTCTTGTTGGAACAACAAGTATTGTTGAATTGAAACAGTCTATTCTGGGGATTGACAGTGAAGGAACTTTATGCTTCGTTTGGACTGGGATTCATCAGAGCTAGTCTTGCTTTCCAAAATTCTCTTTGAACATCATTTTTATCATGTATCAAATAGGATTTTGTGTCAGATTAAAGCTGGTATGTCATAGATCTGTTTTAGAAAGAAAATTTCATACTTTCATGAACTTAGCAAATGTCAGAAACTTTCCTTTGCCATGAAAAGCGCATATAAATTTTTTTTCAGAAGATCACAGAGAAATCAGCACATTATTCACTTGTCATAAATGTTCTGGTTTCCTGAGCAGGGTGATGCCATAGTTACTGGTGAAGCTTCACTTTTTTTTCCATGCAAATAGTCTGAAAAACGAACTCATGAGCAAAATTAGAAGTGTGCTTGATGATACCACAGAGGAAGCTATATAGTATAATACCATAGCTAGCTATCTATATATAGTATAATCCTATAGTAAGTCTAACAGTGGTCAGAGTTGGAAATAAAATATCTTTAGAAGGGTGCTGTCAGTGAGGATTTCAGAAGTCACACATATGGATACTATGGAGCACATCCCTATCACTCCTGCTGCCATCTGCTGAAGGAGATGTGTTGTCACTGAGGTCTCTTTCTGTCTCTGAAAGGTTTGTAGTACGTCTGTGAGCAGCAATACAAGTGGCTCATCACAGAGGCCCTTGGTGCCTGCTGGTGCCTCATTCCAATTCTCCTCTCGCACCTGGCTATGACTTTTTTGGGGTAGCGGGATAGCATGCAAGGGAAATGCAAATCAGGGTTCCCTGGAAACATAGGGAGGATCTGATCATGTACGTACAGGAAGCAAATATGGTTGAATAAATGCCAAGGAAATCTGAGTGCACTTTTTCTTGAGCTTTGATGGGGAAACGTCTGTGTACCTGTGATTATAATATGCATATATATATATATATATATGCAATGATACAGCAGCAGAAGAAAATTTCCAATTATTTATTTAACATTAGTAAAATTAATGAGATTAGCGTTTTCTTAAGAAATATCAAATTATTAAATAATGATAGAGTGGAAATGGTAAAGGTTTGCAAAAAATGTGGAATGTTACCATTTCTCTCTGAAAAACAACATATGAAAGGAACAGTCCCATATAATTTGAAATAGTGGTCTGTAGGAGGTGTAAACAAAACTCCCTGTTAAGGAAAAAATATTTTCTCATAAGAATCACTTTTCTGTCAAAGTATTATGATTTCGTTTTTTTATCTATTTCTCCTGCTGAGGTGCTGCTGGTATTTCCATGACATGGCAGGAAGCACTATATAGAGTTATTTTGTCTTTATTTGTTCTCTGAAATATTGTTATTATATGTCAGGTATATGGACTCTGTAGAAACTATAATTACACTTTTTATAAGTTTGCACCATAATTTTTTTTTTTCTTTCATGCCCCTCACTCTGGCCCGATGTATTTAACCTCTTGTTTTTTTAGACTTCTTCCTGCAGAGACACTCAAAGCAATTGGAGACTTTTGTACTGCTTCTGGATGTATGCAGCTCTTACAGCTCCATGTAAATCTGTCATATGCATGCATTTACATGTGACAGCACAGTAACAGTTGTTATACAACACTATCTACCTGTAGATAAAATAAAAATAAATGTTTATTTTTGTAAACACCCGTGGAACCATACCTTTGATGTTTATATTGCCTTCCAGGAGTGTACTGTATCAGCAATCAATCTCTAGTTTCTAATTGCATGTAAACCTAGACTTTTAGTTACGAGAAAACTTTATTTATGGATAATTATTTTCAGGAATTAGTGCTGGCAAGAAATAGAGATTAGCAGAGGACAGCTATTTAGAAGAACGAAAATGTGTGTTTAGTATGTGTCTTCTAAAAGAGACAAACTAAACTTAGATCTACTTTTCAAGAATCGTGAAAAGGTAAACAAGAAAGGTTCCAAAAAGTATTTTCGTTATGGCTTACATTGAAGCAATAAAAGATCTTCATCAGACTTAACATAAAAACAAAGAAACAGGAAACCCCCATATCATCCTCATGAAATCATGATAGATCCCATCTGTAGGTCACTGTACTCTTCTTCTACCACAAACATCTCTGATGCCCAGTTTCATTGATACAAGTTAATTCCTGGCTTGTCTCACAATAAACGGGGAGACAATGATCTGTTTATTCCTGTGCCTTCGAGAGAGAGGAGCTTTTAGCATTAACCTCCCAGCTGCAGTCCCTCAGTTTTCTCCAGGGGTCTTGGGCAACTCTGTAGATAGTAAGAAACAGAATAATGTGTGTACGTTGTTATGGGTTAACTTGCCATCTGCCTGAAAGATGTGAACTAGAGCCTGTGGTGAGACCTAAGTCATTGACAGGTGGCAGCTGGAGTCAGGCACAATGCCCTTCCACATCCAGCACCCAATCTGCTCAGTTTGGGACCAGAGGAATGAAACTCTAAGTGGTTGTTCGTGGAATATGGCAGTCCACCTTTCTTGTGGATTCCTCCTTGGGAACTACGTTTATGTCTGTTAATTTGGATCTGAATCTAAAACTTTGCACCTTCTTGAATTGACCTTGCAGTTTTGAAGTGAAAGAATGAAAAACAAACTGATAAAATACAGTGCATTAAGAGTGTGATATCTGTTCCAGGGGTATAAAGCTGTGCAATGGATATGAACTTTATTTTACTTAGAGTGAGATTAACAGAACATAATCCACAGACTGTGCAACTTCTTCTAGCCCAGACTGTAGACTGATACCATCTTGTAGGGAGAACTGGGAAACATCTTGCAAAGGATTTTGATTCCTCAGCACCTGTATATGGATCTGGAGGAGAGTTCTTTCTCACGTGTCTTCTTCGCTTTTTCCTGACTGCCTCAAGCCCTGTTGATGTGCTCTGGTAAACAAAGAAAACAACTCAGTAGCAGCCTTTGTACATATCTCTCATTGCACTGCTTAAGAAAAGTGGAGCAGATTAATTACTATGTTTCTCAAAGTGTTTAGTGGCTTTTTTTTTTAGATGAATCAAAACCTCACAATAATAAAAATATATATTATAGCTTGCTATAGAATCTTCACAGAGATTTTGTTTTAATGACTGAAGAAAGTGGAGGAAAAGACAGTGGGTTAATGCAACTTGCATTATCAGCTGGGAAAATTGCAAGAAGCTACAGATCTTTCTCTAATAAGGTGTTCAACCTCAAACTGAACAGCAGAGGGAAATATTTTTTGTGTACCTTGTTCTTTGAGGTCAATTTTTTCTCTTCCCTTTTTCCCTTTTTTTTTTCCTTCTTTTTTCCCAGGTAGAAGATTGATTTTCTCATGGTTCTTTCTGTTAGAAGGAATTCTTTTTGCAAAGTCCTTGAATACAATATATGGAATAAAAGCACAGACATTATGTGCTTTGCTATATGTAAGACTTTAGAGTTGTTTGGTAGCTGCTATGTTTCAGTATTAATTCTGGTTTAGAACTGAATAGTTCAGAATCAAAACTGGGACTATTATCTACCAGTCCTTGGGAATTTATCTCCTATGGATTCTGTTTTTGCTTTTAGGTTCTGCATTTTATTTTATAAGTTAGTGAGTTTTTGTTGGAAAAACATTTTATGTGAATGTTTTTCTAATAGCATATGAGATTGAATCAAAATCTTAGTAGAGAAGCTCACCACTGAACTGTGCAATCTGTGCCTGCCACAGATAAATGAGGGTATTTGAGCAGCACTAGGAAGATGTAAAAGCTATATTTAGTTGTCCACACACAATCCTCAAGCAACACATGGGTTGTTGTAGCACATCAGAGACGATGTCTCCATCGGAATTACCTTTTGCCCAGTCGGAGTTGATTTCAGCAGAGTTTTTGAATTGCCTTTCCTGATGGCTCATAAACTCTATATTCTTTGTGTCCATTATCAGCAATCCATTCTTCTCCCCAGGCTTTGTTAACTTCCCCCTAGGTCTGCGACAACACTTGGACAATAGTACCACCTTTAACTTTTCTCAAGTCCCTGCTGTAGTGATTTATCTTAACAGCTCAAGTTCAAGATATCCGCAAAGGTATATTTGGGGGGTAGAAGGAGGCTTTGGTGGTCATTGGTGGTTGCAGATGCCACCTTTGCCACAGCTTGGGGTGATCTTTGTTTGACCAGTGGTATGTGTATGAGCAGTTGTGTCTCTACACAGTTCACTGTAGTGGGAATTTTTTGTCTGGATGCACTGGCCAGGATGTGCTAACCAGATCTCGCCTCTGTCAGACCTGGGGTTGTCGCCATCCTGTCACTCCCTGCTGTGCTTTTTCCCATGGCAAAGTCCTTCTGTGGACTTTACAGTGTTTGGGGCAGGCAAGTCTACTCTTTAAGTTCCTCGCAGAACTGAAAGAAGAAATTAAGCAGAGCTACACTTTAGGTGCAAACTATGTTGTATCACATCATTCCATGTTTGCCAGAGATTTAAAAAAGTGCATACAAGCAAGTGGTATTCTGACACATACGCTTTGACTAGGTAAGTTACACACAAGCACTGTTTTGGCTTCCACTCTTGCTTACAAGTTCTCTTGGTAAACAACATTTTGTACGTGTTTCAACATCACATTTTAGTATGAGTTTTAAATACTTATATATTGCAAATATTAATTTGGTGCACCGTACCCCCAAAACTGGTTACTGATTTGATCTTTATTTTCATGTTGCAGAGACAAAGTATTAGAATGGCATAAAATATGGCCCAGTTCTACTACAAAAGAAGCGTCAATGCTCCCTACAGAGATCGTATCCCTCTTCGCATTGTACGGGCAGAATCCGAACTGTCTCATTCAGAGAAAGCCTATCTGAATGCTGTGGAGAAAGGAGATTACGCCAGTGTAAAGAAAGCTTTGGAGGAAGCTGAAATTTATTTCAAAATCAATATTAACTGCATTGATCCCTTGGGAAGAACTGCACTCCTTATTGCAATTGAAAATGAGAACCTTGAACTCATTGAGCTGCTCCTAAGTTTTAACGTGTATGTGGGAGATGCTCTGCTGCATGCCATACGGAAGGAGGTGGTTGGGGCCGTGGAGCTGCTGTTAAATCACAAGAAGCCCAGTGGAGAGAAGCAGGTATGTGCAGGATTTTCTGAGTTTGTAGTCTGGTCTAATGGAAAGAGAAGAATTGTGCAAAGGGAGTAAGAAAAAGAAAAACAAAACTAACCATCATCCTTGCACACAGTACTTAAAATCAGAAAATCAATTACTTTGATGCTCTATGCATTGTATTCATCTATGTTTACACCTCATCGAGTGTAATTGTTTTGAATTTGTTCAAAACAAACTTGTTTTGAATCAGAAGGACCTTTAAGTATCATCTAGTTCCAGCATCCTGCCATGGGCAGAGAGATCTTTCCTTAAACAAGGTTGCTCAAAGCCCCATCCAACCTGACCTTGAACACTTCCAGGGTAGGACACCCAGAACTTCTCTGGACAACCTGATCCTGTGTCTCACCACCCTAATTGTAAAAAATGTCATCTTCTGTCCATTCTAAACCTACCCTCTTTCAGTTTAAAACTGTTGCCTCTTTTTCTGTCACTACAGGTCTTGGTTAAAAATCTCTCTTTGTTTTTCCCATAAGCTCCCTCTGTACAATGATAACATTATTCCTGCAGATATTACTGGGAAATCTTTAATCATTCAAAGAAGCAAGTAATTCAGAAGAGGATGGTAGTGTTAATACGTAGTCCATTCGAATTAATTACAAAGCTGCCATAAAAGTCAATGAATGTTTTTGTTTTAACCCATCCATGTCGAGGTCTTAATATCCCAACTCAGCAAGGCAAAACTGGCAGATATGACTCGGTTGATCAGAACTTCAGTCCTGTCTCCAGTAGTCATCTGTCTTATCAAGTGCAACTGAAAAGGTGCAAACTGCCCTCCCTTTCTCCCTGGCTTATCTCGAAGGAAAAAAATCATTACATACAGTCTCATTCATGATCTGATTGCTACTCTGTTTTCCCTTGAACTGTCTTGAGACATCTCTAGAAGTATCTAATCTCTTGCAAGTCTTTCTTATTTTAAGAAAATAGGATAACATAGCCCATAAATTCTGATATTCCTAGGAGTCTTCTAGGGAAAAAAAAACCTTAAAAGTAGTTATGCTATTGTATTCCATTTTCATCAATTTCAAATGTTATGTGTTATAGGTACTCTATTAATGTATTTCAATGAATAGTATGTTGAAATGATTACAGCCCTTTTACAGATAAAGCATACAATATACTTTAATTACAGGATAATGTACTTGCCATGGAGAGAATTGCAGATAATAGGTAAAAAGAATAATTTTTGCTGATAAAATAACATGAATTCTATGCTTCTTTGTTATGGAAAGAAAGAATTATAGTAGGTCTTTCTGTAAATGTCTGTGCCTGCCTTCTGTTCTAGATAGTAAAAGCAGAGCTCCTGTAAAATACCAACAAATTTATATCAGAGAAAGAGAAGAAAACGAGGTTCACGTTTGTTTCTTTTGATTATTTCTCGACTGATAGTGCAGATAAGAATACAATGTATAGGTATTTCTCAATGCAGTGTACCAGGGCCCTAAAGGATCACTGCACAGCCCCATCCCAAACCAGTTAAATTACCTGTGTGTCCATTATCCAGCCCCTATAGTGGAAGTTGCTATTTGCAGGGCAGGGTTCATGCTACTTGATGGTGGCCATCCAAAGGTGTGTCTTGTCTCTGGTCTGGCTCCCTGGGCTCCCCTTAGCAATGGAGAAAAATGGAGACCCCTGCAGGGCATCTCCTGCTCTCTTTCTCAATTACTTGTTTTAAGACAGCATAAACCACTTTTTGGCCTTAAGAGTCTACAAATTCACCTTACAATAGCTGCCTAAATTTCATACTGTTCTTCAGGCTTTCAGCACTACTTTTTTGTATGTGCCACAGCTACTGTAATGAAAACGCTTGAATACAAACAGTAAAACTTGTATTAGACAAGCTTCATGCTATAGCAGACAAAAGATAGGCTTACTTTTTGTGTGGATACTACCATGTTAAATTATTCACAAACTGCTTTGCTCCAGTCTAGAGGTTAGTTCTCTGTGCTGAAGCTTAAGCATGTTGTTTAGTGCCAGACTCCTGCCTGGTGTGAAGTGCTGCTCCTCCTACTCTTCCTTGTTTTCCCTGGTTTCACGTGCTGGGGGGTCTTACTGTAAAGTGTGAAGAATAATCATGAATCATTTGAACAGAGACATCGCCTTTTGTTTCTGTACAAGGCTAGGCTTGCCCATTGCCAGTCCAAGCACTGCTTGCAAGCCAGTGCTTGTAAAAATGGCTTTTGAATGAACATGTTGCCTACATGTATTCTCTGTTGTATGCACTGGGGATCCCAGCAACAATGAAGCTTCTGTGGGTGTCATATGTGTAATAATACTCTGATAATTATATTGGTTCATTTTAAGGAGTGTGGCATGCTGAAGAGAATGTAAATGCCAATGGCATTTTTGCAGTAATGCCACAATGAATTTAATATAATAAAAAAGTACCTTCTGGCTGAAAAGTCATTCCAATGGGCTAAAGATATAAAATCTGGATATTCAGAATTATATACTCTTATTATATACTTTTTTCCCTCCTTCTAGTTTTTTTTCCCCGTTCAAGTTTCTTTTGAAACTATTTCAAACTACAACTTTACTTTTTTGATTACTGGTATTTGTAAATATTTGACATGTTATTTAGACAATGATTCATTTTCAGACTCTGTGTTTTTAATAACATGATATCTCTGGCTGTTTGGTTTTCCTTCTTTGCATAAATCTGGTCACGTGTGGTAAAATCCTGGCCCCTTGAAGTTAGTGGGAGTTTTGCCATCGATTCAGTGAGGTCAAGATTTCACTCTTTTTGCTGGGTTGTTTTTTTTAGTCCCTGATGAAAATTTTTATTTCTGCAGGACACCGATAATAATAAAAAGCACCATGCTAAATACTTCCAAACAAAAGAAACAGTTTCCAAAATATTTCATTAGTGATAAAAGTTATGAACATTTAAATTCTGGAAAAAAACTGATATGATTCACAAGTAAATGAATTAGCTCTCACTATTTTTTTTGTATTCATGAGATAATATCCTATGTATGATGCATAGCTAATTTCAGCTTCACCTCATACAATAATGTAGCTATATTTGTAAAATGAAATAATTTTTAAGCATAGAATTTCTTATATAATTCAAGGGCTCATTGTCAATGTCAGAAAGCTGGAAGAAAATGTCCTCTTGTATCAACAGAAAGCTACAATTCTTCAGAAATGCTGAAATGCATCTTTTAAAAGAACTGGTTATCCTCCAGAATTTAATTCTTTAAACATCTAAGTGTTGCAAAAGAAAAGGGGAAAATTTACCAATATGTTAATTCTGACCAAGAATCAGTGCATATAGTTAAAGTAATGTGGTATTGCGTTTTCGGAAAAGTTTTATAACCAACATCTATGAATTAGGAGATGCCACTGAATCTTAATTTGAACTTTCTCCTAGAAGAAACAAAAAAACCCAAAAGAAAAACCAAACAAAAAAACTCCACCAAAAGAAAACAAACAAAAAAACCTCTCCAATAACAAAAAACCCTAAAAACCCCCAATAAAACATACAAACAAGCAAACACCCCCCCGCACCCCCCCAAAATGCAAACTATAAAACAATGTTCAGATCTTGTTAAAGGTAGATCTAAACTCTCTAGTCTACTGATCATTCAGCTGCAGGGCTCTAGCTAACAGCTGTATGTCATGTGCTCAGCATTTCAAAGACCACATAGATTACTTTGGGTTTAACATAATTATCAATAAATGGATACATCTGGTGCCACCTGGTGACTACAGATGAGGCATGTAGGTTTAAGAGTTTTGAACTGTCTTTGAACTCCCTCTGTAACTCAGTTTTTGATTGAGGTTTTTGCACTATACATTAATACAACTCAGGAAAAGGGTTTTTTCTCGCTTGCATTATATTCATTATATTTTCTATACTTTTTTAGCTGTACCAGCTGCTAGAGCGCAAGTAAAAGAGAATAGCACAAATTAATGTGAATGAGTTGAGGAAACCTGTCCAAGTACTTTTAAATTGCCATTCTTCAAAGCCATATGTCCTGGATTATCTGCCAAGTCACTTGTTGCTTACCCTGATGGATGGCTGAATGCCAAATTAAGAGAGGAAAAAAAAATTGTTCTTTTAAATTTAGTATCTGCAGAAAACATTTTTGTCTTGTTAAATTGCATGCAGCATCCACAGATGGGCTGGGGGTTAGGCAGCATAAAAAAATTAATACCATTATCTGAATTATAGTATGCTTTACTGCTTAAGGAGCATTGATCATTAGCTGGCTGATTGACCATCTAGATATTTATGTATATTCAGGGAAGACTGAAGCAGAGGTGTAGCTGCCTCCTAAGGATGCTGCAAATCACAGAAGTAAAGCTGCAATCTCAGTTACTAGACTTGAATCCATGAAGCATTGTATTAGCTGACAGACTTGCTGTAGGGCTTGGAAACCTGACTGCAGTGTTTACAGCATTGCCTGACTAGCAAAAAAAAAGCACATGGCCGTGCTTTTATGCCTTCTGTTCACTATTATGTGTCAGTCTTGTGATACTTGAGGGTGTTTTTAATGGGTGGGTGCTCTAGGGATAGATTTCTGCAGATGTGTGAAAAAAATACCGAGCTAATGCCAGACATTTGCAAATATAGGGGAATTGCTAGAGGACGGAGAACTTTGGGATAAGGAGGGATGTGATCACTGTGATTTGTGCCTGCCTCACATGCAAAGAAAAGTAGAAATCGCTGGCATAGTGCTGGAAGAAGGAAGCTGAAAATAAACTATATCCACATGCTGAAACACTCAGAGCCCTTTTGCTCTCCCAGGACAAGCAGTAAAGTCACATCATGAACTACTATATGCAAAAGTCCTGCCTCTCCTTACTCTGCCAAAGTCAAGCCAGGAAGCTGAGCTTCAGCTTGTCAGTGTGTTGGACTCTAAAAATGGAAGTCCATGGCATATACAACCTTTTTTTGTTGGGTTTCATGGATTTTCCTGGCAATTTCTCAAAGGCCCAAGTAAGGGTGAGTTCAATCCATTGTCTAAATATTTGGGAAAAAATATTTATTAGAAGAGACAAAAACCCAAACCTCAGAAACTTTATATAGAGAGGCATTTCTGAAGGACTGAAAGATTCAGCATTTAGGTTACCATTTTCTCTTCAGACAGACTGTGAGCAACCCTTCCTCATCAGTATGTAAGGGCTTCTTTAGTATTCTCTCTGGTCATGGTAGACTTTAGGTATGGTATGTTCTAGCCTTTATCTGTAGGGGAAGAACTGAAGGGAAGGAGAGGAAAGTTTTGTGTAGGGGGTAACAACAGCAAGCTATGGTTTTGTGCTGTTACAAGGAATGGTGTCTGGAAGAGATGGGTGAGGTGTGAAGTCGTGTAGGATGACAGCTCTGGCATCTTGTAAGCCAGATGTGAATTCAGGAATGCTCTGGTATTTATGTGCTATTCAGTGTGCTAGCAGCCATTGTGAACTCTTGGACAGGAAGAGTTATCAGGTGATTGCTATCATGGTACTTTTGGGCAGGTAGGGAGAAGAAAGGGCATTGTTTTACTGTCAAAGGCTAAAGTTATATTTTATAAATCTTGATGCATGTATCTGATTGATAATTATTTGGAGTGTTTTGGGAAGGTAGAAAAGAAGACAACAATACAAGTTGTCTTTCACTTCAATCTACTGATGCAATTCTCATCAGAAAAAACAGTGACTGATCTTATGCCAAAAAGAGTCTTAACATCTGACTTTTTTTTTTTGTCAGTGTTGCTATGTAGTTTTGGAGAGAATGAAAGACTGTAAGAGAACAGCCAGGATGAGGGAATGGTCCTGTGTGAGGAAGTGCAAGGATGTTGTATAGTACAGTTTCTAGGCCAGTGGAACAGACTTCTCTGTGGATATTCAGGCACTCACCTAAGCTATCTGGGAAGGATAGGGACAGCAAGGCTGGACAGCTTTTCAGGCAAACTACCTTCAGTCTGGCAGCATTCCCAGAAACAGATAAAAAGTCTAAAAGTGAAAAGTCAGGAAACAGCATGAAAGTAGCACAGAGCCTGAAGAGTCATTTTCCATTCCTGAAATGCTGGCAGCATAGATGCTGCTCTTCTGACAGAGCTTCTATCTCCTAGGAAATTCCCTACATGCAGCCACATCACCCACTCTGTTCTTTTCATGTGTCTTAGTATCTTTGAACTTCTTGAAATTGCCCTTTGAGGAGTCCCAGGGTCCTTAGATGAAGCCAGTGCTCTTCTTCGGAGCTGCACTCATAATCCAACTTCAGTCTCAGTCTCCCTTAATGCGTGCAGAGGATTTAGGCAGCTTTGGCCCATTGTTTTCTTTCCAAGCCTCACAGGATATCATTTTCCCACACAGCTCAATGGTGTATGTGGGAAAGCTCCTATGTCAAGGTTGTACTTCCTCCGGGTAACAGTGGGCCATCACAGAGAAGACCAGGGAATGTGTACAGGTTGTAGGCCCAGCATGCCTGCAATGGACTTTACAAAGTTAAACCTTGTATTTTTTGATGCTCTTTCAAATTTTCCCCTAGTTACTGAACTGGGAGTTATATTGATCAAGAGGGGGCAGAAGGAAAGATTTTGTGAGCACTGCATGATGCCTGGTAGTTTTCTTATCTAAACCTCTTTCTCCAGTAACTTTGCAAAATACTAGTCACAATCTCTTGTGGCATATTCTTTGTCTGTTAAGATCAATTCAAGCATCATTTTTGTTTTGAAAATGTCTGCCACAGAAGTTTATGAACAAATGTCTTTTTTGAATGTTCTGATTAATGACAGTCTAGCTACTAATGAGTATGGGGGAGGCATTGCAAAGATACTTTGTCGGGCTTGAAGTACACATTCTTGAAGTGGAATGTGAGGGCAAAAAGTTGTTTCTTCCAACTGCTAGCTACCTGAGTGGGTAGCTGAGTATTTTTTTCCCAGTGGCAACTGATTAGTTAGCATTTTCTGACATATTGATAGACAGATGAATGGGAGAGGCTGTGTAGGGGATATTTCATTTTATGGATGAAATAGATTTAGTAGCTTATCCACATATTCAGTCTTTCATATAACCATTTGGGCACATGCAAACAACGTGTAGCACAGGTGCACTATGAAGGTGGAGCTGACTAACTGCATATGAGATGGAGATAAGAATTTACACAAGTATTGTTCTTGGATTTTTAGAGGGTTGCTGGCTGTTTTCAAGTTCAAAAAAAGCTGCACATAAATGTCATTATGTCTTGGCAATAAACCCAAACTGTCTGTGTTTATATGCATCAGAGCTAAGGTGGGTGGATGAGTAGAAAAACCTGTGACAATTACTAAAGAAATACTCCAGAAGCTGGTATGCCTGTGCCATCAAACAGAGCTGCTAGCAATTTCAATATTGAGGTAGGCAATGTGTTCTACAATATGCACCCATCACCTTGTAACAAATGCTAAATGATAATATTCCAAGGTTGAAGCAGTAGCAAAAGATGAATGCCAAAATATGGGGAAACATGACAGTTTCTTGACCTGTACAAAATGATGGGCCATTTTTTATTGGCAGTATAAAAAAAATTCTGACTAGCAGGATCCTTACAGATAGATTCCTGGAAGGTAGTGTTATTGAAGATTACTTTCCCCAGCTATGAATCTAATCCTCTGGTTTAGCAGTTTTCAGAAATCCAGAAAATTTTGGTGGTGACAAATACAGATTTATTTTAAAGACAACTGGTTAATCAAACTTCTACCTAAACTCGGAAGTATTACAGATTCAGAAAGATTAAGTACTTTTCTGTCATTACTTGCTGGCCTTTTCATATTTCTTGTTCTAAGCTCATGCTAGAAATAAAAGTACTTTCTTACCATGGGGAGACAAGTGCAGATTAGCAAAAATATTTGAAAATCTAGAATAAATGAAACCTTTTAGGAAAAAAAACCACACCTCAAAATGTTTTGAAAGTTAATTAAAAAATAAGGTCTGTGGAAAAGTTAGATTTCTCCTCAAGAAGTCACATTTTCTGCACTGATTTCTTTTCCCATCTTTTTATGTTTTTTGAGGCCCACTTTACGGCACTCAACCAAATTTGCAATCAGAATAGGGACAGCGTACAAATTAAAAAATAAAATGTCCAAAATCCCTGCCTTCTACAGTCAGTAGTCCTGAATAGTTATCTTCACAAGCCTCCATGCCTGGCAGCCTTTTTGCCAAACCTACCTGCTTTCACCTTCGGACAGCTCATCAACTGCAAAGATAGTTTCGTCTAAAGATTTTAATAGTCTTTCAGTGCCTGAAAACAGGTTAAGAATCAGCTCTGAGGCCAGTAGTATAAATCTGTTAAGACCAAGAGGTTCAACAAACAGAACCTTTTTAATTGAGGTACTCTTGTCTTTTAAGGTCTAGAAATTCCCATTGCCAATTATTTGGATGTTTGGAGATGCAGTTTAACTTAGGAAATTAACAAATTATAAGCATTAAAAGAGCAATATAAACAAACCAGTATCTCTTCTGCCTAAAGCAGCCTCTGAGGGAACAATTAATGTTTTTGCCCTTGATATAGCAGATTGAGATCTGTGCTCTGTATAAATACATGCTATATCTAAATGTATGTATACAGATACATGTATGTAAGGGGGTGGAAATCAGCCCCGCATTCAGATGCCTGAAGCTGAAGGCAAGGTAGCAGCGGAGCTCAGAGTCTCTGCAGAGATGTGTCCTCCCTGTCCCCTGCCTGTGCTGCAAAGCTCAGACCCTCCAGTAGGTCTCCTGTCATCTCTGTGTAGATCTTTCTCATTCTCTGGAGTGTCTTAAATGATAAAATACTGTTTGAATCAGCCCATTCACTGCTCACATATAAGCAGTAAGGTCAGTGATGAGCAAGAGGGTTTGCTGACCAGATACAAGTGACTGCTGTAAGCTAAGAAAAAGACTTGCCTGGACTCCACTCACTACATCAACCAGGGACCCAGTTCAGTAGCTCACACATAGTGGGTAAGTGAACTGTGAAGCAACTTAGAATATCTGCAAGACGTATTGTGGCCTTGGAGTTACGTCACAAAACCTGTGGTCAACTGAGATGAGCCCTAGATCTTCCCAGGTATAATAGGAGCTTGAAAACATGATTCACATATAGAGCTATAATTAGGTGTTTAAATCTGAAGATAAATACCATCCTGTAGGTTCTTCTGCAACATATTCTCTTCCTGACAGTGCCCAGTGCAGAAACCCAGCAAAGATTTTAGGAACAGGACCACCTACTGTTGAAAGAAACTCAAGGCACAGCAGTTTCTGCTGGACACAAACCTCCAGGCAATCCAACGCTGAACAGTGCTCCACTGAAATATATTTTCAAAGAGCCACTGTTCTAGAGTTCTTTGTCTATGAGGAGCCGTTGTGCTCAAATGCAGATACCTTGAACTTGCCTGTGGAGATACTTCTTAAATAAGCTGTATGCAAGGGTAGAATTTAAAAGACTTTTTCATTGGTCTGTGAGAGTCAAACATGCAATCATACATAATAATCTATAAAATCTATAATAATCTATAAAACAAACCTTCAGCCATGGGAAAACACTAGGAAAATTTTAAAAACAGAAGCACACCACTGCCAAGAAGTTTGTTCATATATGGCCTTCCACACCCCACCATTATCTTCGCTCGCGTCGCAGGGCATCCCTTGCCAAGTTGCTCTGTAAGCAGTGAAATTTATGAAATCTGATTTCCACATAACTATATGCATCATGATTGAATTTTCCCTTTTTGATGTTATGAACATTCACCAAAGCTTTTGAAGAGGCTGATGCACTCATAGTATCCTGGTTTTGTATGAATTCTCTGGTGTCTAGTAACATAGCTGCGCTCACACTGCAGAATTTTCTTCAGATCTCAAACATCCATCTCTTTTGGGAAACTTGCAGGAATTTAGTATTTCCAATATTCCTTCATGTTAACATCCAGCTGGAGCAATCCAACAAATTCGTAAGTCACAGTGGACTGACTGACAAAGCCCATTAATGTGATAACAGGGGCTTACTTGGCTTCAGAGACTACCAATTCAGCTTGTCAATTTACCAACTGTTTTCTGGATAGAGGATATGTGTGTCACATACTGTGCTAACAGAAATGTTTTAATTGTACTTTGTGCCTGTGCCAGGATCCATATCTTCCATATCTTCACCCCAGATTGGCAGGAGGCAAAATTAGTTCCCCTTTCAACTCAGCTACTAAAACACTACTGAGGGTTGATAATAAAATATTATCTAAGTTTGCAGGCTTGTCACAATGTGTGAGGCCTTCTGGCAGGGAAAAAAAAAAAAAGAAACCTGAACTATCTACCCTCAAAGCCTGACATTTTGTATTATGTACTGCTGAGCTACAGCTGAATATTTGCAGTAAATGCAAAAGTCTGCCACCATTTTATTTGCTACCAACATGTTTTGTGACTTTTACTGTAAGTACAAGCAATCTGACTGATAAGATTAAATTTCTCTTCCCTGCTCTTTGCTCATTAAGTTTCTGCTTACTACCATGCCCTGCATTTAGTAAAAATATACACTCAAAGAAAAAAAAAAAACAACCATGTCCATATCCTAAAGCACACTAGGAATACTCCTTTACACATGGATGCACCATGTGTGTAAGATCTGTACAGGTCAAGATCAATTGATGAACTCAAGAGGAATACAATACTAAGATAAGCCTAACTTGAAACAAGGAGTACTAGGAGGTTTGAACCAATCCATTCCCCTTGGCATCAGTTTCAAAGGCTTCTTTCTAGCAATGTACCCTGAAATACCTCTAACTAACTATTCTGCCCCTGGTCTCTCACTGTGTAGGGCAGGTTATAATAATGCATGTCTCTCCCATTTCTCCTTTGATCTCTTTGCAGTGGGAATTCAAAAAGAATATTTTTATTTCTAGCAATCTTCTCTTGTTTACCAATGTGTTTCCAAAACCTCATAAGCAGGAAGACTGTTCAATTGATTCTTGTATGCAAGGAGAATCTTAAAATGTCTATTGTTAAGGAATTGAACCCAGCTGAAAATATCACCAACCTGTAATAAAATTCAGTTTTCAATCCTTTGCCTCTCAAATACATATTTCATTCCCAGGATATCCTAGCATAGTTGTGTGAACCTTGGTCTCCTCTGTATACTTCAGAAAAAATGTTCTGTTTTGCATCTGTGAAATTTGAGAAACTTACAGTATGGTTCAAAATGTAGAGGTCCTTCTAAATAATAAACCACTGAATAACATACTGGGAATAATGTACTTATGAAACAGCTTACTGTGAAATTCCTCTGCATCCTCTGAAGATACAGGTTTCTTTGTCCCTGCCATAATCTTTTGTATTCCTTTCTCTTCATATTTTTAAAATAGAGAAAACATTTTTTGCAATTTTGCCTGTTTCCCACTTTGTTCTTTGTGAGTATAACCCTTTTAATTTTCTCAAACATGAAATTTACTTCCCAGCCATGAAGATATCGCAAATTACTTTGCAATGTTAAATAATTGCAATCAGCTGCAAAGAAGTTTAGCTAATTCCCACCCTCTGAGACACATGTATCTCCTAAACAGTTTGTTGATACCAAAGGAAGCCAATCTGTTATTGTCTTTTCTGCAAAAGCTCCTTTTCAAAAGCCATCTTTATAATTCCATAGCCAGTGGGACGCCTTTTCTTGTTTCTAGATCTGGGAAGCTCAGGGATAAACAAAGGCTTAGATTCTAAGAACTCCTTTTTTCTGACATTTCTCTGAAGACCTCATTGTCAAAGCAAGCCATTTGCTTTCTACCTCTCTAGCTGACTATTGGAGCCATTTTGGGACAAGAAAAATAAACAGAGACAGAGACATGGTTTCTCAGGAAATGGAATATCAGACCTAAGCATCTTTGAAATGATTTTGTCTTTATGAAACATTCTGTGTTTGAGAGAAGTATCTATGCATCCGTATAAAAATTCAAATGGGAAGGACCCCACTAGATCTACCTTGAACATTCAGGCTTTACTCATCATGCAAACTCTGAGAGAGGTATATATGAGCTTTATTATGATGGAAAAAATTAATTAAAGTTCCCCTTTAATCCTTTCCATAATAAGATCTTTCTTCTTTCTCAGCTCTCATGTTTTTCTAAACTATTATATTTTTCTTCTTCCAGTGTCCCTTGAGTGAAAACATTTGCTTGTCACTCCTCATTGTGATCAGTCAAGCAATGCCCAGAACTCTTACTAGAAACACTCCTTTACCTGTTTAAAAATTATATGTGGTGAGAGAGTGAGTGTTAAGTTCCATAGCTGAAAACAAACTCTAAATAGCCTGTCAGTCTTCTGTTGAGTGTCTACTTTTAAGCAATTTCCCACCCTTGCTCAAGCTACTGGCATTGACTGATGAAACAGCACATCCATTCACTAATAATGCTCACAGGAAAACATTAATTGGACAGGAAGAGTTTTGTGTACAGGCAGTATTTTGGATCAGAGTTCTTTCAGAGATACAGAGAGGAGAAAGTAAAAAAAAAAAAAGAGAGAGAGGGAGAAATAAAGCACTGTAGTCCTTTGACATCAGTCCTACCCAACAAATTCATGCCCTAAATCCATCAAATCCATTATCTTTTCCTCTTCTTCTATCTGGAAACTGTTATCAATTCATTTTACAGCATTTTTTTTCCATTTTCTATTCTCCTTTTTCAAATAAAAGAAATCTATAGTTTTTTGCAGCAGGAACTATCCTGAAGAAAATAGTCAAACATTCTGCTTGTAAGCACCTAGAAGAAAATATAGACTTGAATAGCAGTCTACCAAGATTTGTCAGGAACAAATCCTGTCATAACAATATAATTACCAGTCATCACCAGATAGCAAGCTCTGTATGTTGAGGAAAAGCAGTACATATCATATAGCTTGAGATTTGTAGGATTTCATAAACTGTCACTCAAAATGCAGTCTAAGAAAACCACACTCACAGTTGTTCCCAACAGAACGTAGTGAAACAGGATGTATGAATTAAATGGAGGGATAAAATGAGCAGGCCTGCAGGGGTCTATCCCTATCAGTGCAATTATTCATGACATTTTAGATGAAGTAGAGGGCGTGTTAAATCTGCAGACAACAGACAGTGTGGAGGGATCTCAAGGCTGTTGCAGGACACAATTAGAATTCAGGTTTTGGCAAGCAAGAAATTATTTCTGTAAAAAATAAAACAGTTCGGTAAGGAAAAATGTAAGGTTCTAAGTACAGCAGAAATAATCAACCAAGTATGTATTGGAATTGAAAACAATTAAGATAACAGTTCTGCAGGGAATATGAAAACAAGACTAACATAAAAAGCCTGGACAATGCCAGATTACTGTTCAAAAGTCAGTATCACATCTCATCACGTCAGAATGAGCACAGATCACAGAATTGTAGAATCACAGAATGGCCTGGGCTGGAAGTGACCTTAAAGACTATCTCCTTCCAGCCCCCCTAAGCAAAGTCTGAATGATAAATTAGAAAACAGAAACTAAACAAAGAAATAAAGTATTCTCTGTATTGATATTTCATGGAACAAGAATTTATGGGCTTAAGCTGCACAAAGGTAAAGCATATGAAGTATCAGAAACATCATGAGGAAATGGTGTGACATATCCACCCACCACTGCAGAGCTGTAGGAACAGATTGGTCAAATTCTTTTCCTTAATGTGTTTCATTAATGCTTTTTGTGCAATGTGACTGTCATGGAGACTGGAAGTGACCAGTCCATGCTGTGACTTTTGTGACACACAGATTGGTTCAGCTGTAGTTAAGATAAGCGTGAACAAGCATTAGAAAGCTCACATCTTGGGGTAGGTTAAGTGTAGCTGATAAAAAACAACACATCCAAGATTTTGAAAACTCAGCTTGTGCTTGGAAAAAATGGGATGAAAATAACTCAAACTTGTAAATATAACTTTTCAAAATTCACAGACTCATAAAAAGACAAGCACTGAAGCCTCCTTAAATGTGACAGGGATTTTGTATAGCTATGAACATCCGTGTTCCAGTCATGTCCCAGCAAAGCTGAAAGTAAATTTTCAGCAAGATAAATGGACATGATATTACATAAAACACTATTCTAAGTGGGGGGAAGATATCCTTTGCTGACAGTGATTCATATTAGCACCAAAGAGGCCATTTAGGCTGAGCCTTGGAAATGCATTATGACATATGAAATACATGGAGTAGGGTTTACACAGAGGCAAGAATGTCATCCTTCCCCCCCTCACCAGTAGGAAACAGACTAAAACCAAGCTCCTGAGGTAACACATTCAGCATTAACTGTTCATACGTTCTTCTCACACATCCTGGAGAATTGGCCAAAATGATGAATGCAGTGCTTTTGAAAAGTACCTGTCTTGTATCCCAGCAGTGCAGGTTAGGAGACATGAGCCATGGTTAGCCGTGAGTCAATATCAGCATGAGATAGCACAATAATCAAGTTTTGAGCTACTTAGCATGTGCCTTGTGTCTGAAGAATAAATTTTGTTGAGCTCTATGCTAAGGGGAGGGTTTACTTTACCCAATTTCAGCTATATAAAATTTGATATATATCTTGGGTTGCTTATCAGAGCTCCTCTCTGCTAGAGATCTTTCTTGGATTACATGAAATATAATAGTTTCATAAGAAAGTATCAGGGACATTTTGTAAGATTAACAGTTAGAATTGTCATAATCATATAATATAATAACAATAATTTAATCCGGAAAAAATATGGGATTGGCCCTTCTTATTGTTAGATTATAGGGAAATGCTGGAATAAAGGAACATTTCAAGATACATAAAAATATAATCTGGAATATTTTGTTAAAAAATGTCCACACAAAAAATCTGAATTTTAATTATTATTTTTTGCTATACCTATCTGGCTTTAATTCATAACTGGAATTACATTAGACTCCAGTCTACAGAGAAATCTGGAAGACAAGCTTTAAACACCCTGCCAGCACTGAGGTAAAACATGGGTATGAAAATGTTAAAGGATGTAATTTATAATTAAATCTTATGGAAGTATGCATTCTTAAGAAGATACAATATTACTAAAATATTTACATTTAGTCCTAAGATTGTTATTAGTCAATTTACAGTGCCTAAGACCCCTGGATACATCTGTTTTCTACATCTGTTACGTGTCTGTTTCCAACATTGGTTTTGTGGGTACATCTGTTTCCTACAAAAAGGAAAAAAAAATAGACATGGAGGTAGAATATTATCAAATGAAATATAGTATTTCATAGCAAATTAAGAGTGTGGCACTGACCTTTAGGAAATGTTACGAGTTCAAGGAGAATGAACGGATAGAACCCTTCCCAGGGAGGCCAGGGAAGTTGCCTCTGGAAAGCAGACAATGGCAATGTACCAGATGGGTGTTGCATCGCTAGTATCACATCCACTGCTCGGAAATGATGCTGTTCCTCAGCTCAGCTTGGCCACTTCCATCCACTTGCCGGCCTTACACGCTTGCTGGCCACACAGCATGCCAGCTGTACAACATTGAGTGAGCACCCTGGGATGGGGAAGAGCACTTTCAGACAATCAGGAGCCGCCACTGCAGTCCTGCAGTTTGTGTGGTCTTGAGAGGATAGTTTCAGCGTGTCTCTCAGGACCCACCAGTGCTGTGGTAACTGATTTCAAGTTATCCTGACATGATATCTCTAAGTTATTCAATGTATCTGAATGTTTATCAGTGACTTAGTCCATGTTAAGGGAGTTGTGGTAGGAGGAATTTTTGAACCTTTCCCAGAGGAACTGCTTCCGTTGTCTTCATCAGGATGTATTTCAGGTGATCCAATAATGATACAATAATAGCAAACCAAAGAAGAGAAGAACTCAACAAGCCAGAATGTAAAGCATGGAACTGTGTATGCATAGGGATAACTCATGTGCTGTGGGCTGTACAGCAATGTAGAGTTAAGCATTTTCAAGGTGTCTGACTGATGACAGCTATACAGAAATAGTGTTAAAGCAGCTAAGACTTCGATGACACACTTTTATAATATTAATTTCCTTATATAACCTGGTACTGCGTGACATATGTATTCATCTTATCTGTCATATAGTCTCTTTTTTCCTTTGCTTTAAGTTTCTCCTCCAATCATGCTATCATGATGGACATGACTCAGAAATTTATTCCCCTAACTACCTGAAACCATGAGGGATTTGCTTTCCTTTCCAAACAAAAGATAAAATAATTGCAAATAAATAAACAAAGACAAGAGCCAGGGAAGCTATCTATTTGCCCAAGGAAATAGATTTCTATAGATTGTGAGCTCTTGCACTTACACAGTAAGTAAATGGATACTGCAGGTTTCAGTCTCCCTGTTAAGATACTGAAGTAATGAGAGCTATTATGAGAAATCTAGATGGAGAAAAGGACACACATGGGGCTCATGTTCTTCCTTTTCCAAACTGACTGCTTTATTTTTCTGTTTCCTGGAAGTCTAAGAGATCATCAGCAATTGGGTCTCTCCTTTGATGTCACGGGGGGACAGGGAAATGTCTTAGACATAACTGGCCTTAATTCAACCTAGATTTATTTTCCTGTCAAAGGAGCTTCTCTTCACACAGACCATACAGGGGTGTAGTGGGGTGGTTTGCCTTTGTCCCTTCTGTGAGATAAGAATAGGGAGACAAGGGAATATAGACATATTGTAGAGGACCATTCCACTTGGTAGCTAACCAAGCCAGACTGACTCATTCCCACTTAGAGTAAGTGCAGGGAAGAGAAATATGACAAAAAAACTCATGCCCTTGAGCACTGAACTGTTCAGACTTTGAGCAATCCTTTTTTTCCTGTTTTGTTTTCTTTTTGTCTACTAATCACAGAGACATTCATAACAAATATACACAGTCACCAAACCTCTTCGTTCAGCCCTGTAAGTAGTGTTGAAGTAGAAAATCTTCAACAAAATGTAAGAAGGCAAAAATTGTTTGACCTTGCCAAGTTTAAGCAGCATCAAACTTAGCACACTAACTCCAAAATGTATAATATAGTTGCACCACTGCTGAGCCTTGGGAAGTCACAGTCACAGTTATGGACTGTAAGACCTAGTAGCTTTCCATCCTCCAGGATTTAAAGAAGACTCGTATGTTTTCTGTGAGTGTTCTGTCAAAGCTTCAGAATGTGTGGCTAATATATCAGTTTGTGCTGGTTATTTGGCTTGGTTCTCTTTAAAGAGAATTATTTTTCCGTAGTTTGAAACTAAAATTCATTGTAAGTCTGATGACTCAAGAGCAAGTACTCTGGGTCAACTGTTAAATGTTGAAATTTTCTGAATGCCGTGAGAGCTCTTAGTACTTCAAAGATAAGTACTTCATTTTGCTTCAGATGAGGGAATAATTTGACCTTATTACTTTGATATTCTCTCTTTGGTTTAAATTAGTACAAAATCTTAAAATAGGAGGTAAAGGGTCAGGGGTTGAACTCATGATGTAATTAAAGTTGAAGTCTTTGGGTTTGCCCTTTAAGTTTAAATGTTTCTGTAAGTTAAGGCTGAAAAGATTTAATAAACACTTCTATATTTGGGTAAATTCTGATGCTATGAATTCCAAAATGTGTGCATTAGCCTTGTATCTGAGTTAGCTTAAGATGAAAGGCTTTGATAAGAGATGAGAAAAAGCAAGCAGCTTCTAAGGAAGTGGACCCCATGTACAAGTCAGTCACTGTAATGCCTTGTTGTTTGAAGCTGTGTCTTAATTTTTCAGAGCTTGCAGCTGATGATATGTTTAAGATAGCCTCCAGTTCTGGCAGGGCTTGAAGCAAATGTTACTTTAGTACTGTCAGAAAGTACAAAGCTAGAGACATGTGAAGTGACAGAGCAGTCAGTGAGTATGAAGTTACAGCTTTCTGCCCTTGAGTTTTCTGCCCTTTCAGCTCTCTCCTTCGCTCCCTGGTACCCTGAACCTGAGGCCAAGGGGGAGTCTCACTGCTTGTAGCAGACACTGTCAGAACACAACACAATGCCTCTCTGTAAACCTTCTTCAGTTCTATGATAGCCCAAAATCTCATTTCTACTAATGCAAAGTTTGAATCTCTACTGCCATTTTCATCTCTTTCTAGTCTCAAAAGCACTGGCCACAGTTGCAGTTTAGGTGCGTGTATGCACAGTGTTCTCTTTTTCCTATATGATATGTAAGTAAAAGAGAAGATAAATCTAAGACTGCAATAACCTGTGAGAATTGAGGGTTGGAAACAGGTCTCACTTTCCTCACTGACACCAAAGACAGGAGAGAAAACAGACATGGATTTCAAGCCCCAGTTCTCAATGGGCAAGAATAATGATGTGATCTGGGCACCTGGGCATCCCCAGGTGGGCTCTGTGCAATGTCCAGCCAGGAGGTGACAGGTGTTCCAGAGGTACCCTGGAAGAGAGCTGACAAAGCAACATGGACAGAGCCACAGAGTCATCTGGGAAGACATATGTACAAGTTGTGTTTTTTGACCTGAGACCAGGCAGAGCACACAGACCTTCTTTTTGTTCTTGTACCCAAGTGTTCCCTCCATCCATACGTACCTGCAGTATATTCTCAGCTGAGTTCCTTACCTCACAAGTAATATTTAACCCATGTTTCTCTGTATGTCTGCACACACTACACCATTTTGTTTGTACCTCAGAATAAAGAAAGCTGAAGTGAAGTTGCAGAGGAGCTGCTTGGCTCAGGACCACTGGTTGTGAACATCTACCTGTGATGAGAGCTGCTCCCTCTGCATGGGATCATGAGGGTGGGTGTGCCAGCTCAGTCATCCCACAGTCCTGTGCTAAAACAATCTCAGTGCCAGCCTGACTCAGTGCCAAGCCAAGCATGCATGTCTGAGTGCGTGAGAGGGAAGAGAAGGGATTTTTCCCTGTTGACTCCACATACCTTCTCATAATCTGGCACAGCTACTCAAGGTCAGCAATATGCTATGGCCAGGCAGGTTTTGCTTCCCTAGGGATGTGTAATTACAGTCCGGGATGCCAGGTCTCCAGTCTTGATTTGCCACCCCATTTTACCACTTCCACTCCACTTCTGTTTTTTCCACCTGGCAATGAGGCCGTGGTGCTGTCATGAGACTTGTATCAAACGTTTTTTCCTCCCTGCAGTGGCCATCTATTTCCGTAGCCTTTAGATAACTTTGAGTCAAATGTTTTCCTTTTTTCTTCCTCCTGAAAGGGCATCTCTCAGAGCAGCTCTCTGTGACGCTCTGTGGATTGAGTTTTGTACTTGGCTATTATGCTGTGGACCAAAGGCAGTCTGCAAGTGATGGTATCAGTACCATTTTTTGATTGACATTGGCTAATTACACTTACATTCTTAATCATACTAATTGAACAAATTGTCTTGACTTTGACCTTAGAGCCTGGTAGTGTAAAATAAAGAAACAAGCTTAAAATGAAAAACCTTACAGTCTTCTGATAAAGAAGGCTGACAGTATAGAAATGCACATCAGAAGATTCTTTAAAAATAGTCTCTGAGGACCTTTTTTCTACTAACTCCCCTGTTTTCCTATAAACAGAATATATTTCTTTGAGCAGGTGAATATAGAACTGAGCCTTAAGACATTAAGCTCTTTGCAGCAAGTATCTTTTCTTTTCTCTACACAGTCTTATTTTCAACATTCGCTTTAAGAAAACACATGGTTTTTTCTCATTTACTTACCCATTTTATTTTATAAATCTAACTTGCCTCTATCCTGGTCATTACTTCCTTCAGAGATTCACAGTTATGCCCCCATGATTCTTTCTTCCCTATAAAACTGAGATAAACCAGAGAGAGATAGAGAAAATTTCCATCTTGCTCACTTCAAAGGACCAGGAAAGAGCATTTGTGTCTAACTTGTCCTTGTTTATCTAATAATTTGCTCTAATGAATCGTTGCCCATGGGTTGTTTACATATAAACAGGTTCTATGAAAAGTCACGCCCTGTTTTTAGCAATTTATAACCTGGAAATACGGTATCTTAGCTAATTGAATTGTTATGTTTTAAGTGTTTCCTTCAACTCTGGCCAGAAATAAAGATCCACCAGTAAGTGTATTACCTGATAAACCATTTGTAGCTTAGTTTTCTATAACTCCTGTTAAAGAGGAGCCTGTAAGCGTTTTTGCCTTCTTTCACAGGTGCCACCAGTGCTTCTGGACAAGCAGTTTTCAGAATTTACGCCGGATATCACACCTATTATTCTGGCTGCCCACACCAACAATTACGAAATCATAAAGCTCCTTGTGCAGAAAGGTGTGTCTGTGCCCAGGCCACACGAGGTGCGCTGTAACTGCGTCGAATGTGTCTCAAGCTCCGATGTGGACAGCCTCCGCCACTCTCGGTCCAGACTCAACATCTACAAGGCTCTGGCGAGCCCATCATTGATTGCTTTGTCCAGTGAGGATCCTTTCCTTACTGCTTTTCAACTGAGCTGGGAGCTGCAGGAACTGAGTAAAGTCGAAAATGAGTTTAAGTCGGAGTATGAGGAACTATCACGGCAATGCAAGCAATTTGCAAAAGATCTCCTGGATCAGACACGGAGTTCCAGGGAACTGGAAATTATTCTTAATTACAGAGATGATAATAGCTTGATAGAAGAACAAAGTGGTAATGATCTTGCAAGACTGAAACTGGCAATTAAATACCGTCAAAAAGAGGTGAGTGTGCTGGAGAATATTTAAGCGTATTCAGCAGTAGTAATGTAATAGATAAGAGCCTGAAATACATCCTTTTAACTGAGACAAATTTCTGCTTATCTTTTTTTGTTCTACTGGGTTTCTGCTCTTTTTATAGTTTTGATTAGATGAATTTGAATAGTTGTTTCAGTTTGATAGTATCAGAATTTAAAATGTTCTCTTTTAGCACAGATTCTGTGAAACTTTCTTTTCTCTTACACCTGAATAGACATATTCTCCAGTAGTTGTTCTCTGAAGTGCTCTTCTATAATAGGATGAGAAATATATAAATCATACTTTAAATTAACTTTAACCATGTCTGACAGAAAAAGGCAGCTACGTGTTTAAACACATACTTACAGGTACCTCTATAGGGAGATTTCTTCAAATAGTAGCTATTACACTGAAAGTAAAATTCATTGTAAGTCTGGTGACTTTAGAGCAAGTACTCTGGGTCAACAGTTACTGTTCCTTCTGAAACAGAAGTTTAATAGCAGTGCATGACTCCCAAAAATGTTGATATTCAGATTCTCTTTCATAAAGAATTCAAAATGGAAATACCTGGGTATTGGTGTCCAAGACAGTTAAAAATTCATACATTTACTTCACCAATATGTACATTGAGTTGGAATCAGAGGATGTCCGCATATCTTTTTGGAAGTACTCCAGTTCTTTTGTGCATGCAAAAGCAAAAGAAGCAAGACACAAAAATGAGTTAGGAAGACAGTTCCCATGATATTTCCAAACCTTCACTTAATCCCTGCACATCATCATGTCAGAATATGTTGTATCATTTTATTAGGAACCTGCACATACCAATTCAGCTGAGCTATGGAAGTGTATAGGCAAGACAAATGTAACGGTATAGTACTTGTTCATATTAATTACAGCAAATGCTTAAGAAACTTCTGTGTTAAATTGAGCTAGTCTGTCTATCACTGCTAAATCTCTGTTCTGAAAAATATAATAGTAAATGTGGAAAGTTATTAAGTATTTTAGAAAGGTTTGAAGAAATAATAAACAAACATGTAATGATTCTTTTGTTTATTTGAAATACAATTTAATAATCCTAAGAAGCTACCATGGAGGTAGGGAACTACAGAAGTATTGATGGAAAAATACCTCAATTGGTGTCTGACTTAATACGTCTTCTAATAAGCATTTTTTCCTTCAGGAAATGTATTGTGTAATTTTATATTTTATAGTATAATGTTTCAGGCAACATATTCACTGTCTTCATAAATTATTTTCAGATCATACTTTGCCAGACTTAACAGCCATTATTTCTATTTCTTGAAATGCCAATCCTGTCTTACAGTCATTTAATAAACTGAAGCTTGGACATCTGTTTTTGCAAGGATTCATGCATTGAAATAAAATTCTGACCTCTCATGATTTGGGTTTTTTAAAAAACCTTAACACAAAGCTAGAATTTTCCTAATTTGAGTGAGATGCATATGTGGGGTGAAATGTTTTTATGGTTGCATCTGATTGCTGTGCTTAATTAAGTTGCAGTCATACAGCTGATTGCATCATTGATTCTTCTTAATAGAAAACATTAGGCCATACTGATTTAGTGAGACAATTCCAAATCAGTGGATCTTTTATATTTCACACACTTTTTTCATTTCTGTAAATACTTCCCACTATCCCTTACCATTTGATTCTTGCTGAAGTAAAATCAAGTTTTACTAGATTCTTTAGCTATGTTCCAAAATGTATTCCATACTGGTTGCTGAGGCAAACAGTAGCCTCTGTAACTGTTTGGTCATTTTATTTCTGATTATTACTACAGTATTCTGAAACTTACCTCAGGCGTAACAATTTCTTGGATACTGGCTGTCCTGGTCCATATAGATTATGAAAAAAATATATCAGCAGGGTCTTTCTATTTCTTGTGTTAAGGATGTTACGGGAGACCCAGCCTCCTGCTGAATCCAGGGTCAGGGGATTCTTTCAGCTCAGGCACTGGAATCCAGCCAGGAGCTCTTGATAGTACAGTGTTTTAGGCAATATATTCACTGCTTTTGTAAATTATTTTCAATGCTGCTCCAGTCTTAACAACTACTCTTTCTTTTCTTTCAATGCCCCCCTCCCAACAAAACAGCAAAACAAATAAGAATGCATTGTCTTCCCCTCTAATCTTACAACCCATTCCTAATATCTCAACCTTTTTTCATGCTATTACCAAAGGACATTCTAACACCATACTGGGGCTGAGGTCAGAGCTCCACAAGTAAGCAATCAGGTCTGGTTGTCCAGAATGTCCAGTCTAAGTCCAAAAATCGTGGTGAAAAGTGACAAAATAGTGACAAATGAGGACAAGTAAAATTAGAACAGGTGTCCTTTTACATTGTTTTTTATGATTAAGTGCTCAGGAGTTAAGTATTATTTTATTCCTTTTAGGCTGAAAATAATACCAAAAATTATTAGCAGTAATTCCTTTCAGCATTTTAAGCAAGCAAACATGAAACATATTAGAATTAAGCCTTGCAAAGGGGTGGAGTAGGCTTTGGATAATATAACTTGGTTTAATCTCAGGACACATGATGCAGTGGAACAGCAGATTGAGGGTACCTGTAGCAGCAAACAAGTGGATGGTGAAGAATTTTAATTGTGTAAGAAATGAAAATTGACAAATGTGTAAAGAAAATTACCAAGCTCGGAGTTCTTGAGGACCTTCAAAAATTACATGATGGTTGAAATGTAGATCTAGAAATGCCTTGTAATGAACAGAGAAAGTCTCTTGAAATTCAAGTGATTAAGCAGTGCTTTGTGTAGTGGTTTGCCAGCCCCTCGTATCACCCTTTGTTTATGGAAATTGAGAAAGTACATTTATTCTCAGAGCTGTCCATGCTCATCACTAAAGTGGGCCTTCCGTAAACCTAAAACTTTATGCCAATTGGATTTGAGGTTCTCCACAGTGAAAGTTTTTCATCTCTGCATTTCCATTCCTTTCACACTTGCCATAATAGTGTGATTCTCATTCATGTGCTGTCAAAAGGCATCTCAGTGGTGTCAATTCTCAGTTCATGGAGTCAGGTCAGAGGTGTGTTATCAACCAAGAAACTTTCCTGATAAAATCATCTATCTTCTTTATTAATAACTAATGAGGTTGAAAGATTTATACTCTCAAGTTTACCCTACAGAATAATATCTGGCAAGACTGTGGATAATATCTGTTCAGAGTTATGGGGCAGAACCAAAGAATATCTGCCAGACGTGTGTATTTTACGCTTACCCACAATTTCAGCATAGCACATGGGACAGAACATCCAAGGTGCCATTTTTTTTTCTGTTCATTTTGCACCACTGGTGCTGTTTGTAAGCAAAGATGTTCCTGAAGCTTATGGTGCCTGTTTCTGACACTTACTGTTGCCTGGACTACAACCAGCAGCAAACAAGAGAGGTTTCCTGAAGTCACACAGACACCCTGTGCTGGGCACTGACATTTTGTTGTCCAATTATCTGCTGTGTAATATTATCTCAAGTAAGGGCAATTTTTGTTTTTTGAAGGCTGCCATAGTTTCATTGTGGTAGATTCTAAGCACACAGTGAGCAGTGAGAAATAAGTTGCCCTTGCTTCTGAAGCAAATGAAAATGTTATCTGATTTAACTGCAGCTCCACGTAAGGATGTAGAAGGGTAATCCCAAATGTGATTCACAAGCAAATCTGAGTTCAAGTTAATTGCAAACCTCTGGTGCAGCAATGCAATTAAGTAGAAGAGAATAGTAGCTGTCTTTATTGATTAGTAGATAGTCATCTTTTCCACTCACTGCAAAATGCATGTTTTCTTTGTCATATACATGGAGAGTTTTTAATAGAGATATCACAGCAAAAACCCAGTCTCTCTCACTGCTCAGTTGACTATGCTTTAGTTTTGGTTCTGTTTAGGTATTAAGCATATAACTACAAAAATGTGAAGAAGTGCTTACTACAATGCTTACTAATTTTCCCTTATATGTGAAGTAAAGAAGTGGGAGATTAATAGGCCAAATCAATATCATCTGGTTTCACAGTAAGTTTAATTAGTACAATTTAATTACTTATACTAGTAATTTATATCTCTGTTTCATTTTGCCTCATGCTGAACGTCCCATTTCATTTAAGCTATAGCTGTATAAGCTCAAATACAGTAACAGAATGAGGTTGTAATTACTGGTAGTACCGTCTCATTTTGCTTTGTTATTAGACATTCTCATATCAACACACAAGAAATGGTAATTTTTAGGTATGTAACTGTTGACCTTCTCTCTGTCACTTTTCAAATGAATAAATACTGGCTGGTTTGGTTTGGGTTGAGTTTACTTTTTTTCTTTTTTTTTAATCTTTTCCATTCTTAGTTTATGCTGATCATGTTTCTCTTCCTCAACAAATACACAATCACTGATAAATTTGGAATACTTATATTGTAAATAAGATGTAAATAGGTTAAATTCTGCACATTGCAAATTAGGAGTCTGGAAAGATTTTAATAAGCTTTTTCCTGCTTTTATCTTTAAAAACCTAAAGTAAATGTGTGGTTTACATAGCCTCCATCCAGTGTTATGTGTCATGTTGAGACCTATCTAAAGAAGCCAGAACTAAGTTTTCTAAAGTTTTCCTGATCCTGAATTAACCTTTTTAAAGGTTAATTTTTTATTTAAAAAATTCTAAATTTTAATTTCTCCCCATGTTTACTAGACATGCAGCTGCTTAACTACTAAAACTCTCCCAAATATCTCTAGTTGGTCTTCTAGATGCTCCCTCTTCCCAGGGGCAGGACCTGTTTTGCTGAGCTGTGAGCAGCTGCAGAACCTGCACTGGCAAAGGGGCAGAGTGAAAAAGGAAAGGGGTTTAAAACTCTGACATATTTAAAGACATAAAGAATTAACAAGAGTACAGGCTTTATTAGAAAGAATTTCAGGGCAAATATTTCAAGGAATCAGCTTCAGACTAAATTAAATATTAGATACATTTATATGATATTCAGATTTCATAGATCATGTCATATTTTCTAGGAAAGTGATACTGCAGGATAAAAAAATTGTTTGCTTTTGATAATAAAAACTATCTGTTTGCTTCTGCTCAAAAGAGGACTTTTTAAAAAGGAATCATCTGTTCTTCCTAGTTTTCTATGCAAAATACAGCCTCGGTAAAATGGAAATGTTTCAC